>ML827900.1:83283-94682 GCA_009831015.1 Picea engelmannii
GTATCAGAACCTTTTGACATAGCCCAGTAAATGTGGTGTGGCCTACACCCCATATGGAATGCGTGGAAAAATGATCGAAGCCTAAGGTTTCTTGCCTGGGGACTTCACAATGGGTTTTTTCCCCTTTCTCTGTGTTGGCGCACTATATTTCCCAACCTTTGGTTCTCTTTATGCCTAGCCCCACTCTAGTTTCCCCGTGATATCTTTGTGCTAAAATTTCTCCTGTTGCATGGACCCCACCATAGTTTGTGTCCTTGGAACGTCGAATGCTTTCCTTTCACTGTTAACACCATTTGTTTTTTGGGTTGCTTCGGCCCTGGAAGGTTGTTTTGGGTTGCATGTTGCTAATGGGTCATGGCCCCGTGCATTGTCGTGTGAATAAATTTCCATCTCAACCATCGTTGGGGTATACCCTTATTCCTCTAACAGTGTGATTCTCACTAGCTCAATCTGTGGCAAAGGAATTGTGTTGACATCAACGATTCCCTTTGTCTTTGTAAATGTTTGTTTTTCCTCTGCGGTTTCCTGCGATGACCTCTGAGTACAACGTGATTTTCATGTTTTTTGGCTAGGTGCGTCGACATTTCAAGCTCCCATTGTGGGTAATTCTTCCTTATTTGGTTGAACTTCGTCCGCTACGATCTCTGAACTCACCTATTCACCTGATGTCTTCATGCTCCTTAGGTTTGTGGGTTTGTAAATTCATAATATGTCTCGTTTGGCCCGCGTTTTAGTTATATACAGGATGTCATAAATTCCCTAAATATTCTTGGATATGCTTCTTTGATTTTAATAAATGTGTAAAATCTTGTCGAGCACGCTTTGTTAAGTTTGATAAATTCTCAATTCACACCCTTTTACCCTGACAACCTATTTTTTCTTTTTTGACCGTTGGCCCATTTTACGGTGCACTGTAAATTTTTGGTGCTCCATATGTTTCTATTGTGAATTTTCCCTTCATGTGTTGTATTGTCTTCCTGTCATCCATATGCTACACGCGATCACTCTTTTTTTTTGTCACACTAATTCCACTGTCTGTTGGGCACGGTATTTCCCAGTATTGTTTCTTTTCTTTCTTTTTCCACTTTAGACTTCCTTTTCTTATTTTCCCACTTTTTTCTTCCTTTTTATGAGTTTTCTTTCCTAATATATACTATAGTACACTATATACATGACTTTATTATTGCGGTATATATTTTAAGAACTAGTAGGTTGATTATCCATGTATAGTTTTAGTCAACTATCGTTGATCATTCCTTTTAGTTATGTTCCTTCCAAGTCTTTTAGTTGCATAGATCCCCCCTATGTGATATTCTTTACTTCATATGGCCCTAGACAATGCATTCTAAACTTACGAGGGTGTTTGAAAAATTTAATGTCATGGAGCAGAACTAGGTCCCCTTCCTTAAAGCTCTTCTTTTTAATATTTATTTCATGTTAGGATTTGTCTCTTTATTTTTGTACTTCCTGGTGAAATCTACCAGAATCATGTCCTCTTCCATTGTCATTATTTGATTTAACTTCTCCTGTATTGTGCCTCTTTCTTTCATGTTGGTAATTGTTTCTATGCGCAAACTGGGCACCGGAAATTCTAATCGCACCACTGCTTCCTTCCCATACACCAATATAAATGGTTTTTGTCATGTCAACTTCTTGCATTTGGTCTAATATTCCCATAGTACTATTGGTATTTTCAAGTCCCAATCATCCTTGTTAACATTGCATATCTTAGTCAAATCATTTTCCAAAATCTTATTGAAATCTTATATTGTTCCAATTTCCTGAGAATGATATGGTGTACTCTTCTGGTGATAGACTTCAAACTCCTCAGTCATAGCCCTGATGATATTATTAATAAAATGATTTCCTCTGTCACTCATCATAATCCTGGGACATCCAAATCTGGTGATCACTTGCTTAAATAAGAAGTGTGTTGTTGTCTTTGCACTACAATCATTGAATAGTGCTTCTTCTACCCATCTCGTTAAGTATTCAGTCGCAATAATGATATATCTAATGCATGACCTCTTTGTTGATGGATTAATAGGTCCACCAAAGTCTATTTCCCATTTTTTAAATACCTTCAGAGTCACTTATGGTCTTAGGGGAATATCATCCCTTCTATTGGGTTTTCCAACCCTCTGAAAGACATCACATTTTTGGCAATAATCCTTGGAATCTTTATGGAATGTTGCCCACCATAATCATGCATGCAATACCTTCTGTGTGGTATATTTTCCTGCATAGTTTCCTCCAGCTATAACTTCATGAGCTTCTACTAAAATTATGGTACGTTCATGTTCCAATACACACCTCCTCAAAATGCTATCTATTCCCATCTTGTATAAATGTCCTGTAATGAGTTGATAGTATGCAGCTCTGACTACCATATTTTTCTTCTGCGTAGTGCTAAAGTCCTGTGGAGAAACCCTTGTACTTAAGTATTCAATAATATCAATGAAGTATTCATTAACTACCTGTACTAAAAATAATTGTGCATAAGGGAAGTTGTCTTCCATGTTAGTAGGTTCTTCTCCATTAGTTTCCCTTGACAGGTGATCAAGTCCTGCATTCAAATTTTTTGGTTTGACTATCACTTCGAAATCAAATTATTGGAATAATAATAGCCATCTATAGATCCCCCCCCACAACACTAGCTTGTTGACTAGATATTTGAGGGCAGAATGGTTTGTGAACATTTTAAAGTGTTCCTTATCTTTATGTGGTGTTGTAATTCTTCTCAAATTCTAACAACTTTCTTCTTGCAAAGGATATTGTATGGTCTAAGTCCCATGCTCCTGGCTATGCCACAATTTCTCCAAGTACTATGGCTGATGCATCTACGTGCACATGAAATGTCTTTTCCCAATATGGAAATACTAATATAGGTGTCGTTACCATATTTTCCCTTAGAGTGTCCAATCCTTATTGACAGTCCTCATTCCACTAAAATATGGTGTCCTTCTTTAATAGTTTTTCCATTGGTGCAGTAATATGTACATACCCCTTTATAAATTTCCTGTAATAGCATGTATTTCCCAGTGTTTCTCTTAACTGGCACACTGAATTTGGTGGTGGTAAATTCACAATGAATGCAATCATAGTAGGGTTCACTAGTAAACCTTTTTTACACACTATATGTCCCAACAATATTCCAAAAGGTGTACCAAAAATGTATTTATTGAAGTTTAATGATATCTGACATTGCTTGTATCTTTCCAACATTAGTCTTCACACTTCTACATGGTATTTTAATAGATTATATATAGTCCAGTCATCCAAATATACTTCTAGAAACTGATGTATGAATTCCTTAAAATCAGTTATGACTACTCTTGAAAAAAAAATTGGTGCATTCTTTAGCCCAAATGGCTTGACTTTATACCAGTAGGATCCCCATTCTATAGAAAAAATAGTCTTATACTTTTCCTCTGGAGCTATTTTAATCTGATGGTAACCTGAGAATCCATTTGTGAATGCATATGCTTCCTAGTCTACCACATTCTCTAAGACCTCATCTGTAAAAGGGGTATGGAAAGGGTCATGTAATAAAGCATCATTAAGTTTCCTCATATCTACAAAAATTATTATCCCTCCTTGATTATTTTCTTGGACTACCATGGGACTGATCGATTCAAATTCCTCTACTGGTTCTGTAATGCCAACTTCCAACATTTGGTCAATTTTTGCTTTTACTTTCTTCTTATACATTGGATTCAATCTATAAGGTATTTTCTTGACAAGTCTAGCCTCAGGTTTTAGGGGTATCTTCATCTCACATATCTCTCCTGCTACTCCTTTCATCTCTGTAAAGGTTGTTGGGAACAAGTCACTGTATTCACGCAGTAACTCTATTATTCTCTCTATTGTTTTCCCATCCCAGTAGCCTCCAATAATTTCCATTTTAGGGTTGTCATTCATCCCAATGTTGACTTTATTAACTTTGATTGGTGCAACAAATACTTCTGACTCCATATATGGACCTTCCACCTCTCTTTCTCCCTCAATTTCTATAATATGAATGCTGTGTAGATCATCTTCATCTGGTGCTTCCTCTTCAACATGATAGCATGAGAGTAACTATTTGACTGTTTGTTTGTTATGTTGTTAATAATTTGTCATGATTTCCACTTTCAGTTCATCAAAAAATGTCAGTCCCCATATCAGCTTCATTGTTGAATCAATTTTTGGGTTCTCATGTTCAAATGAGAAGGTTACACAAAATTTTATTGTAATCTTGTCCATTCTGTTGTGCCTCTGCACATCTCCTACTCTATGTACTAGTTCCTCGGGATTCCTTCCAATGTAGGGATAAATTGATGAGTCCATTCCTCTAGTGGTGTCATCCTCCATTATTTCTTACACTTCTCCAAGTGTTCCATTGGTGTTCCTTTCCCATCATACCTTGGTATTTTATTGCTCCCATGCTTTGTGCCAAATATAATGCACAGTAGTTGTTTACATCGATACATGTCCTGAATTGTTTCTTTGTGCACACCCCACCATATTGCAGGTGTTTCCTTGAGTGAAATATCTAGGGATAAGAGCCTATGATTTTCTAACACTTCATCTTCATATTCTGTCAAGAATTCCTCTAAGTCACTTATCCCATGAAAAATGGGAGGTTCTCTTATCTCTGTACCAACCCATCTTACTACACGATCTATTCTAGTGCACCTTCTTGTGGAAACTTCATGTAATCATTGTTTCCAATTCTCCAAACTTGTGTCTAAGTCAGAAGCACGTGATGTAATGATTCTCCAACTAAGTACCCCATATACATTTGGTTTAACATAATCCTCTTGTCACATGGTGGTTTTTTACAACTAATTTATTTCTTCCAAATCCAAACAAGTGGCCTCTACAATTTTTTCTCCTTTTGAAGGGTGCAATGGTGCAATGAATCTATATCCGCCTGATTCAAAAGTAATTTTTATTGTCTTCAGGTTGATTATAGCCTGATTATTGAATTCCCAATCCAATCCAAATAAGGCTCGGTAAGGTATTTTTCCATCCACTATCTCTATTACTTTAAAATATGCCATAGTGTGCACTCCATCCAAATCTATATTCACACCTTTAAGCCTTCCAATAGGTAACACTTTGTGTTTATTTTCTAGTTTCAACTAGATAGTTGAATATCCTAGGGTGGGTTTTCCTGGATCTTCCCCAAGAGTTTTGGGCAATCTTTGGTGTCATGGTCTGTTGTGAAACAATACATACATGTTGTTCATGGGAGTGGACAAACCCTTACATAATGTCCTAGTTTTTGGTAGTTGTGGCACACTGTTGGTCCTTTACCTCACCCAAATCCTCCTCTTCCACCTTTGTATCCACCTCAATCTATTCATGGTGCGTTGTACTAAGGTACCTGGTTATATTGTGTGGTTTTATACTATGGCTTCACATTATTATACTGCGGTTTCACATTTTTGTATTGTTGTTGTGCATTAGTGTATTGTTGTTGCACATTATTGTATTGTGGTTGTAATTGGCTGAAATGAGTTGCTTCTTGTCTTGTCGTCATTTCTTCTTGCACCCTATATGTATCTAAATTTATTTCTCTCATCATCTCTATCATTCTACAATCCTTATCATCATGGCCCACTGATTTGCAAAAATTGCAATATGAACTTTTTGGTATTGTCTTATACTTTTGCATCATTGGAAAATGATATGGATCATTCCCATCCATATTACAAATTTTACACCATGGTCCTCCTGTTGGAAATGGGTTTGTCACCCCTATCACGATGTACTATGAAAAAGTTGGACATTCATTCTTATGGTGTCCTTTTGTCCTGCATAGGGTACACCAAACAACTTCTCTTTTCTCTTTACCCTTGTTCTAGTCAAGTTGAAATGTTAGATTATTCAAATCCTCCTTTAGCTCCTCTATTGTTGGATCTGTCTACTAATACTGGTTCTCTTCTAATTGTAAGGATTCCTACAGAGCCTCTTCCTGATTTTGGAACTTATGTTGTCTAAATGGGTATTCCAATTGTGGTAATAGTGAGTTCACAAATAAGTGCCTATGTTGCATGCCAGTAATTTCATATTTCAACTTTCCTTTGAGTCATTTGAACCTATGATCAATCYCCCACACAGACTCACCTAGCTTCTTCCTTATTTCAATCATTTCATTCATGTACTGGTCTTCTAAGATGGGCTTCTAAAATTTGTTTACCAGTAGTCTTTTTTGGATAYACCGACTACACTGAGAGGGGGGGGGTGAACAATGTAGGGCTCTTTTTCTCCAAAAATTCCCCTTCACATAAATCATTAGTTAGCAACCACCATTTACTCATTACTTATTGTTTACATTTATAATCAGTTAAATGTGAACATATATAAGAAACATATATCARCAATATATCATCAACAAATAATCACCACAAGGAACAAAATATGTATGTACAATTTTATTTTCATTACGGACTACAATCCTTGGGTTATCAACAACAACTTAATAGAGTGAAACTCTACAAAAGAACCAAATCTATGATGAAATACTCAACTTACACCCTCAGCACCAACTGAGATGAGGCAAAAATCCTCAACAAATATCAATTTGTCAACAAGTACGCAACTTGTCGGTAGTGTAGCATGCGTATGTACACGCCCTACCAGTAGTACAACTCGTGTATGTATGTGGCCAGTCTATACTACAGCCTGCATATCACATCTGAGTACTTAGGGTTTTCTCTTCAAGATGAACTCAGATCCTCTACAACCTTCAATCACATTCTCGTTTGTCTTTTACTATCCAATCTGCTCCATAACCAATCACAACACATTCAATCTCTCCAACAACTTACTCATGCTCCTCAACCATACAATATGAATGCTACTTAATCATGTATAAGAAATCAACATATTATGGAAATCATATCAGTACTGAATCATAAGAGTCATGCTCACTCTATCAACCAACAAAAAATACATCACAACAACCATACCAAGAATTCCTTAAGCATTCACTACACAGCAAGCAAGAGTATCCATTAAGCCAACAATGTAACCATACCAGAGTTTCTATGGAAGAACTGAGCCCACAGAATGAAGATATGGAACCTTCATCCTTCAAGAGGCTATCATCATCTCACACACAAATCTTCATGACTTCATCCACTGTATTCTCTTTGTCCTCATTCATCCCATGTATGTACACACCCTGGCTCACTACAGCCCGCGTATACCTCAGAAACTAAGGTTTCTGAACTTCCGAGACTTTTTATGTCATGATCTCGGACTTACTAAAACTTTGATGCATCCATTAGATCCTCCAGATATCCTCTCTCTCAGAATAGATCTTCAATACATGCTCAAGAGATTCTTTCTCACAAGAGACCCTTGCCTCTTATTTATACTCTCCAAGTAGCTCCCTTAGAAGCATTGGCTAGGTCACTTAACCCACTTCTAGGTCACCTAACCCATTTCTAGGTCACTTAACCCATTTTATGGTTAACCACTTTCCATATTTAGAAAGTTATCCATTACTTTATCATTTAAATATTCCTCCCTGACTTTGTCACCTCACTTTATTATTTAAATAATCTTCTTTGATTTTGTCACTTAACTTTATTATTCAAATAATCCTTCTTGATTTTGTCACCTCACTGTATTATTTAAATAATCCTCCTTCTTTGCAACCTCTTTGACTTCTTTGACCTTTTGGGGCTTCAAGCCTACATATGAGGGTCCTCCAACTTCATAAGGCCATAACTCTCTAACTTTGAGGAGTTATGTGACGTTCCACATACCACCAAAAATTGTGTGACAAGCATTATCCATCTAGGATACTGACAAATTCATTGATCTTAATCTCATTATTCCACATTTAAGCATGGGTTCTCCAACCATACTTCTAGGATAACTCAATCGTAAAGCATCTTCCCATGAGGGTTTTCACCATAAGGGGGCCACTTTGGAGTTCATCCATTTGTTCACCTTATCAACCATGATAAGACAACAATGATTCATCTTTACATCAATCCAACAATGCATCATATACCAACGAAACCACATCGATCCATCTTCATCTATGCATCATGTAGAAATGGCATCATATGACTATGATTCCACTTGACATCAACCCATTCACATCAAGGAAAATAAATAATTCATCAATATACTATGCTATGACATTGTTCATTTGACATCAATCAACATCAACCATTTGACATCAAACATTTGACCTTTGACATCATTCAATCATCCTTTGGCATCAATAAATTACTTAACATCGATAAATCATTCATCCTTTGGCATCAATCAATCACTTGACATCAATCCTTTGAAATCAATTAATTAAACCTTTGGCATCAATGAAAACATGATCCAACAGGTTTTTCATGTCTCCAATAGTATTTGGTATTCTTGTTGGTTGTGAATCCTGATTATCTTCCTGTTTGATAGGCCTTTGTTTTTAGTCATGTTTATACCCATGAAGACTGTACACCCTGGAATACTATACACCCATCCATGCAGGAGGGTTACAGGGGGGATTTTCCCCCCTGAGGGGTTTGGGGGAATGAGGACCCCCAACAAGGGTTTGGGGGACATCGTTCCCCGATGGGGTTTCGGAGGAGAAGCCCCCAAAGGAAACATTTACTTGTAAATTTATATTTTAATTTCATAGTAAATTTGGACCATTCATTATAATTTTTTAGATCTGACAGTAGAAGTTATGTTAGGGTTTTTTTCCCTAGAAGGAAACCCTCTTTTATGAGGGAATTGTATTGTGGCTATGTATCATTGTGAATATTGTATTCTGAGAGAGGATATTGTGGGATAAAGAAGAGGAAGTTATAGATAGTGTGTTGTAGGTTGTATTGCTTCATTTGTTGAATAATAATAAAGGAAGGACCTAGAAATTTCTCTAGTGGACGTATCCCGCACTGGGTGAACCACATATATTTGTGTCTCTATTGTATTGTCTATCTTATGTGTTTTATTTCCACATTTTTTTTATTTTATTGCTCTGTGATCCTTCTTTTCTAAGAACTGGTATCAGAGAGAAAGGTAACTCGCAAGAAAATAGGGTTCCTAGTTCGAATGGGAGCAATGGCAGAAGATGGAAAGTTTAGGGTCGAGAAATTTAATGGCCAAAACTACCAGTTATGGAAGATGCATATGGAATATTATTTATATTAGAAGGATCTATTCCTACCATTGTGTAGAATAGAAAATAATTTGATGGCTATGAAGGATGAATAATGGGAGGTTCTTGACAGAAAGGCACTAGGAATGATACGATTGAGCATGGCAACATCGATGGCTTTCAATATTTCGAAATAAAAGACAACAAAGGATTCGATGGACGCATTGGATAAACTGTATGAAAAATCCTCAACATCCAATAAGGTATTTCTATTGAAGAGATTATTTAATATGAATATTTCAAAAGGTGGCTTTGTTGCAAATCATTTAAATGAATTTAATACAGTTACTAATTATCTAAGTTGTATAAAATTGGACTTTGATGATGAGGTCAGGGATCTTCTAATCTCGTGGTCATTGCCAAAAATTTGGAATGGCTTGGTCATGGATGTAAGTAACTTTGTCTCTGGTTCAAACACTTTAAAATTTGATGATGTTGTTGGTGTTATCCTTAGCGGGGAAATGTGATGGAAAAGAATAGGTGAGACATTAGGTCATGCGTTAAACATGGATAATAGGGTAAGAAAAAACAATAGAGGAAAGGGATCAGGGAACCGTGGGAATTCTAGGAAGGGAAGATCCAAATATGGACTGGGAAATATAGAGTGTTGGAATTTTGAGAATAAAGGACATGTAAAGAAAGACTGCAGAGCTCCAAAGAAACAAAGAGACGGACAACATGAGAAAAATCAGGAAGCAAATGTAACAGGTGATGTGTTACAAGATGCTTTGATTCTTTCTGTAGATAATATTTTTGAGTCTTGGGTAGTAGATTCAGGGGATTCATTTCATACAACATCCCATAGGAAACATTTTGTATATTGTGTTCAAGGTGATTTTGGATAGGTTCATTTGGGTGATGATACACCATGAAAAATTGTTGGAATGGGAAAGGTAAAGATAAAGTAAAGGAATGGAGACCGGTGGTTTTTGAAAGAGGTAAGACATGTTCCATATGTAAGGAAAAATATGATTTCAATAGGGAATTTGGCGAGTGAAGGTTGCATATCCATATTTACAGATAAGGTTTAGAAGGTCACCAAAGGATCACTGGTGATATAAAAAGGAGAGAAGGTAGGTGCATTGTATTTATGTACTGGTAATATTGACTCTTCTATCTCTTTAGATTCTACAGGAGTGGATACAACATTGTGGAATCTTAGGCTTGGACACATGAATGAGAAGGGGATGCATATACTTCACAACATAAATTTGTTTCCATATATTTAACAAAATGATTTGGATTTATGTGAGCATTGTGTTTATGGAAAACAAAAGAGAGTCAGATTTCTCATGGTCAGAAAAGAAAAGAAGAGTAAAAGGTTTGATCTTGTGCATACAAATGTATGGGGACCAACTCTGGTATCATCTCTTGGTGGCTCTCATTAATATGTTACTTTTATTGATGATGCAACTAGAAAAAATTGGGTTTACTACATTCGAAAAAAATATGATTGTTATCACTGAAATTTCGTCCGCAAATGGTTACAAGAATCCATCATCTTTAAATAGTTATGAGTTCACACATGGACCAAAATTACCAAAAAAACATTTCCAAAAGGTCCAAAACTATACATCCAGTTATACAATTAAGGTGCGCTATGACTACACAAGGCGTGCATGCACATGCGGCATCCAGAAATGCAAGAAAAGTGCACATCTGCACGATGTGTGATTGTGGTTGCTAAAAGCCACGCACACCTAAGAACGACACATTTATGATATTGGTCGACCTCCCACCCACTTCTGGTTCATCTTCCAAGTTGATTTGACATCCAAATATCGACTAGATCCAACTGGGTGGCTAGTCAAAGACCTAAAAATTCCCTAAACAACCCCTTTTCACACTAAAAGTTGGTTGCACAATACCACAAAGTGATGTTATAAAACAAGACCATGGGTGCACTACATTTTCAAGGAATTCATTTGCAAGGTTATTCTTCTTCTATTCTCTTGGGGAATCCTATTTTCTCATCAAGAGTATACTAGCATCATTACATTTGGGCAATCCATCTCACCTTTTGAGTGGATTAGCTTGGGATTCTTTCACCATTTCTTTCAATTTTTCAAAGTTGTAAGAAGAGCTCAAATAGTGGGGTCCAAGAGCCCTCCCTTGGAGGAAGAAGGGACCCAAAGTCCTCTTTCTTCTCAGTGTTTTCTTTTCACTAATACAATCCTTTCCATTGGTGACATGAGTCTTATTGGTTTCTTGTTCTTATGTCCTTATGCTCAATAGT
>ML827900.1:95721-112492 GCA_009831015.1 Picea engelmannii
CTTCCTAGGGACTTTTGAATTATGCAAGGTTGTACCAAAGGCATTTAGTTAATTAGGTAATCAACACTTGTAAGGACCAAGCGAAGTCCACATGAAGCAAGGTGAAACCTAATTCATTAAAACATTGGCACACTTTCACTCATTCACACACAAAAGTCACTTACCACTCACATAGTTTTCATCTCAAAACGTGGAGGTCAAAGTAAGTTTCCTCCAAAGGGATTTCGAAACACCCCACCCTTTTCTTAACAAAACTATCCACTCCCATTTAAAAATCAATGAGATTGGCTCACACCCCCAATTTCTCAAACAACCACATCTAAATTTTTTCTAAAAACTCACTAAGTTTTCCTCCATAGGAGGTGACAAAAGAAATGTTTTAGTCTAGGTAGGATTTCAAAGATAGGCATCCAAATAACTCCCTATTATCTGGTTCTCACATTGTCAAGAAAATAGAAGTTGTCAAATAGGGAACTTTAAATCCTCCGAGTCAAGTGTTCCTTACACCATAAGGTAGGGAGATACCTGTGAAGGGTTGAAGCCCAAGGTCTGGTTTTTCTGTGCATCCCCCCTTGAGGAACCCACCTCTTTTATGGGATCCAACCCATGACCCACTTCTTAGGCCGAAAATCTAAATGTCGCACTTTGACCGAGGTACCTAGTGACCAAATTTTAGGACATCTACCCAGGTGGCAATTGTGGGTTGCAATTGCACCTTTATCAGATTTTGTGTGGCTATTGGGAAATATCGCCAGTTCTTTCGGGATATGCCCCCTCTACCCCTCATTATAACTAATTGCTTCATCCTTCACTAGTTTCTCTTCCGGTGGCTTCAGACCCCACTGTCGAGTGTTATTGGAAGGTCTAGTATTATTTTGAGAGGAAGGACGTTATGTATTTTAGGACATGATCATTTGTTTTCTTTGTTTCTCCACATGGAAAAAACCATTTATCCACATATATGCTTCTTTATCAAAACACTTTATGTATGATGCATTTCTTATTACATTTGATTTAGATATATATATTGTGTAAAGTTAAAAAAATTACAAACAAAGGCTCTTGCTTATTACTCTCACCACAATTTGCACACATCCACTCAGTTATTTGGACATCATAGGGGACCCACAGAACCCCCATCATTCCAGACGCTTGCTAAACCTCCCTCCTATTCTAGGGGGATTTACTAGTCTTTCCAACTCATTAGCACCACCTTCACACACTCTAGTGAGTGCCACTATCTTAGGGTCATATTTTCTTGGTTCCACCTTACTTGGATCCAATTCCCAAGGTCCATAGTCCACTCTCTCTCCTTTACACGGAAGCGAAGGACCAAATTCCTCTCAAGGGGGAAGTACAAACCCACCTAGTCCCTCCCAAGGGTCAGGTTCACAACACACTCACACCATGGATGGAACTAATCCTCTTCCACCACTACAGATGTAATACTTGGCCTCTCTCAACATACCAGATCTAAGAAAACTCACAAATGATCCTATATTGCATGACCCCACATGGCCCGCAATGCCCACCAAACTACCTTTAGATATCCCCAAGTTTGAAGGAAAGGTAGGGGACGCCCATGCCAACCATGTCATGACTTTCCACTTATGGTGCTCTTCCAACAACATTATGGATGATTCCATCCAACTACAATTATTTCAATGCACACTCACTGTTCCATCAACCAAATGGTATGTAGATGAAAAGTTGAGGTCCCATGTGACCTTCGAGTCCTTGGCCAAGGCATTTTTGACCTTCTTCCAATTACCAATCCACCATGAAAATGGTATTGAACTACTATCTAATTTCAAACAAACCTCAGCCACACATATCACTGATCACATCCACGAGTGGCGTCGACAATGTAGTTTTTGCAAAGAAGAAACCACCAAACAACAATGTCTTGATTGGTTCTCAGATCACATGTCTCTCTCCTTTGAAAAGATGTGGCTTCCACCTTCCCTCAATCATAAGAAGAAGCCATCAGTAAGGCTCAACAATATGACCTCATCTATTCACAATCAGGGTACTTGTACACAGTACTTCCCGATCTCCCAAAACCCGTGCCATTTGGACAAGACAAACCCGGGATGTCTCACTCAGAAAACAGATTGATTGGTAATACCACACACCATAGTCCACAACCCCAACAACCACCAATGTATCACACACCTAAATATCCTCCGGCATATGGAGGAACCCCTTATTATCCTCCACCCCGTTATCAACAACCATACCCTTTTTCCCTTCCTCCACCCATTAGTGGGCCACCGTCGGTACCTACAATACATCCACCTATACAAACAACTTCTAGTACTCCCTCTACCTCAACTTATACTCTAAGTACTACTGAAAGTGCCATGCCTTCTTATGTACCTTATGGATCATGACCCCCACAGAATCTGTACTTTCCATTCCTTGGTCCTCCACAATCCATGGCTCCCCCACACCCTCATGCTGGAGTGAATTTTGTTCAACCCTCTCCCATTCAACAATATCAAAATTTTGAACAGTTGAATATGGAAAATCCAACCCATTAGTCGAATAATGCCAAAATGAAAGGAAAAAACAGGAACAATAACAACCCAGGTCAAGGCGGGAATCACCCCCAACATAACCAACCTACTGGGGCAACCAGAATCAAGGGAAACAAAACCCCTAGGGGGGCAATAAAAATAGGCGTCAAGGGAAAAATAACAATAATATTCAAACCAACTTCCCTTGTTCCCTTTGTGGTGAGTTCGGTCATTATACTCATCATTTCCCCCAAATCTTTGATTTTAAACGAATGAAAGACTCGGGAAGTGGACCACATCCTCTAGCATTGCCTACCCCTCAGCAGGCCCCACAACAATACATCCAACAACCTCCCCTAACTGTGCTACAGAATCCCATTCTGCACCAGGGTGTGATGAACACCCAACAGGACATGAAGCCTACCCCACCATATTTGGGACAATATCTCAACCCGAACAATCCCGCAGATCACACTATCCTCCTCACTAGTGAGGAAGAAGTCCTTCTACAAACACGTAGTCGTCAATACAATGAACCCACTGAGTATCCTCCCATTCCCCCAAAAACAATCCCAGCACCAATGGGACCCTTGTTGGTGATTCCTCACCCGAACAAGGAAACACCTCTTTGCATCCCTCGCATCCCCTTGCGCAAGAATGTCCACAACCCATAGGCTAGGGCAACTCATAATTACAGTTTGGTCGATGACTTAGCACAGTCCCCGACTGCCATGTTAGTCTTAGAAGTACTTCAAAATTGTCCCACTCAGTGAAAGTCATTACTTTCTACCTTGGGGGCAGTAGACCCCGTGGATACCCAACTCATCACATTTGATCTCGACAGCGGAGAACCTAACCTCCCCACTCTCATTGCTTTTCAAATCCCCGTGAAAATTCATAACATTACAGTTCATCGATGCATCATCGATGAAGGTGCATCCACATGCATCATGTCTAAGTCTGTATAGGAGACTCTCGGTCCCCCTGAACTCATACCATATTCCATTACCTTAATATCTTATGATGGATGACCATCTTCTCCTGAAGGGCTCTTCCAAAATGTCCCTCTAGAACTTGAGGGAAATACCATTCTCATCAACATTGAAGTTATCGATGCCCTACTTGATTACAATATCTTGTTTGGTCGTAGCTACATGTATGTTATGAAGGAAATTTTCTCTTCCTTCTTTTGAACCATGATGTTCCCCCATAACGGTAAGATCATTACCATTGATCAAGTCTCACATTATGAGCCTAACCCTTCTGCCAACATCTATAACATTCTCCCTCTCATCCATACTAATCACAAAGCATACCCACTCATCGAAATGGGGCCCGGAATTTCCAAGGACCCATCATTGTTAGGAACTTACCATGGTGCACCACCACTCCTTCATCATTCCAATCAAGTATGTGCCATATCATCCAAAGGAAATGATAGTGAGTCTACCCTCCCTCCTAGGGAGGCTTCTCTTATATCTGATGTCCCACTAGTCGCAGAGCCCCTCCCTCACTAGCCTCTTGCAAACTTGTTGGCTCCACTAGTTCACAATTTCACCTCACCCCAAGGTCATATCCTAGTCTAAGAAATAGTTTCCCAAGCCATTACTCAAATCCCCTTCTTTTACCCTCCACCATGCATACAAGATTTCCAAGTAGCCGCAACACTTACTCTCTCTAATATGGTATTCGCAATCCCAGTTTGGTATTTACATCCACCAGAGATGGTTCCTCAACCATCCCTCCCCCCCCAAATAGAAGGAATCCCAATGATGATTGCCATACTCACTCCCACCATACCCTCTACACCCCCACTCACTCACCTCCTTTCCACAGCTAGGGGTAGGTGAAAGAAGAAGGAGCCCACAACTCCACTTCCCCCACGCATCCAACCTCCTTGCGCACTATATGAGAAATATGGACACCCAACCAACAAATGCCCATCTCTACCCAAGTTACGTAACCTAATTCAACTCAATCAAACACTATCATAATTCATCACTTTAGCAAGAACTACCACTACCTCCCCTAACGAAATTAGAAAAAAGATGCAAACCAAATTCGCTTGCGCCATATGCTCAGAATATGGCCATTATACACACCATTTCCTAGCTCTACCTCAATTTCGACAGATATTAGTAGTAGTATGCCAAAGCTTACAGCATGAACTTAGTTCAACTACATCATCCCCAAAAAACATCACTGACATCCATTATGTCATGACTTCAGTCAACGAACGCATGAGATTCCCTTTCTCTCTATGTGAATCCTTAGAACATTTTACATATCAATGTCTTATGATCATTGAATACATGCAACACCAACTGACCCTGATTCAAACCCCTTCACCCCCTATAGAATCAATCATTAACCTTACCTCATCACTAGAGACTCTTCATATCATTTCTCTGGAACCAGAAGCACTCCCTATTCCTCCATGGTTCTTGGATGACTTATACGAGGATTTACCCCCAAATCCCCCAAATTCTCCCGTTCATTTCCCCACGAAAATTTTACGCCCAACTACCACTAGTACTCCTCAGTACCTCGATATTTGGTTTATGTTGAGTGAACCATCACAATCTCATTGCGTCATTCCCCCCACTTCTTCATCACCAAAGGACCACCACATGGTGACAGTCACCAATATCACTCTTTACGATCCCTTGTATTCCCACCAATTCCATTGTGTCGAGGACATACTCGAAGAATTAAACACCCTCGACTACCCATGGGATGCGCTACACCACTAATTTCTCTTCTTTCC
Organism: Picea engelmannii; assembly: GCA_009831015.1. Lineage (NCBI taxonomy): Eukaryota > Viridiplantae > Streptophyta > Pinopsida > Pinales > Pinaceae > Picea > Picea engelmannii. The sequence continues at coordinate 101,008 of ML827900.1, forward strand.
ACAGGAAGCCTTCACACCTCCTAACCAACACCCCATACACGTAGTCGAAACTAAGAATTTTATCCCATCAGGGCATATCGACTGGTTCAACAACCCCATCCCTGCCCCTGATGCTTTTGAAGAAGGCAATATGGCCAACATTTACCCTACCATCAAAATCAATATTTCCATAAAAAATGGAGTCGTCGAGGAAATCACCATTGGCACCGCATGCACCCCTCAAGAAATCACCACCTACAAAATCCTCTTCCAAGAGTACCGGGATATTTTTTCCTGGTCATACACAGAGATGCATGGACTTGATCCCTCTATTGTTGAACATCACATTGACACCTAGCCTGATATTACACCGGTTCATAAAAAACAACGACCGCTACAGCCATCCAAAGTCGCAGCTATCAAATCTGAGATTGACAAATTACGCGCGGCTGGGTTCATCTACCCCATAGCCTATACCTCATGGGTTTCCAACCCTGTACCCGTTAACAAAAAATAGGGCACTATCCCTGTTTTCATGGACTTTCATGATCTCAATCATGCATGTCCCAAAGACAACTTTCCAATGCCTCTCATCGATCAAATTATCGACGAATGTGCTGGCCATGAGACTTTATCCTTCATGGACGGTTTCTCTAGCTATAACCAAATCCAAATCAACCCAGTCGATCAATACAAAACTGCATTTACCACCCCCCTGGGGTACTTTTGCATATCGTGTCATGCCTTTTGGCCTAAAAAACACTGGCGCAACTTTCCAATGGGCTATGACATACATTTTTCACGATCTAGCTCATATCATCCTCGCATACTTGGATGACCTCACAGCTCGATCCAAAAAATGCACCCAACATCTTGATGATTTACGGATCATCATCCAATGGTGTCGTCAGTACAACATCTGATTGAACCCCCTCAAGTGTGTATTCGGCATCACTGTTGGGCACCTCCTCAGATTCATCATTTCACAAAGAGGTATTACTGTGGACCCCCTCAAAGTCTAGGCCATCATAGAAATTCCACCCCCCTAGAATTTACACCAACTCCAGAGCCTACAAGGAAAAGCTAACTTTTTACGGCGATTTGTCCCATACTATGCCACTTGAGCACACGGTTTCCTTCGCTTACTACACCACAACATCCCATTACACTGGGATGAGCATGCCTAAAAAGCGTTCGACGACCTTAAAATGGCACTCTTCAATGCCCCTTTAATTAGTTCACCCAACTATAATCGCGACTATATCCTCTACATCTCATCATCAACTGTCTTAGTAGCAGGAGTTCTCATTCAAATCGACGATGATGATCATGAGAATGTCATTTACTACATTAGTAAAAACCTCTCAGGGCCACCCTTGAAGTATAATCACGAAGAGAAACTATCCCTTCCAGTCGTCCTCACAGTATAGAAACTGCGCCATTACATTCTTCTTCGTACAACAAGAGTCATAGCAGATTCCAACCCCATGCAATACTTTCTTAGTCGTTGGCAAATTAATGGAAAATTTTCCCAATGGATCATTATCCTTCAAGAGTACGATCTCGAATTTTCAACACCCAAGAGAAATAAAGCTCTCTTCCTTGCCAAACTTGTCACAACCTTCCCCTTCGATACTACCAGTGCCCCTGTCAATACCAACTTCCTCGATGAACATCTCTTTTATATCACTTCGGATGATCCTTGGTACGACGATCTCCTCGTCTACCTCCGAACCCAAAAGTTAGGTAACCACCTCTCATGAGATGATCGTCGTCATATTCACCACCAAGCCCCCTGCTATCTCCTCATCGGAGATATCTTATATCAGCGAGGGGTCGACACCATACTCCGTCGATGCTTGACTATTGATGAGGCTGATAGAGTCTTGAAAGACTTCCATAGTGGTGTGTGCGGGGGCCATGTTTCGAGGATGTCCACCGCTCAGAAAATCATTCGAGTAGGTTATTTTTGGCCTACATTGTTTCATGATTGCATTCATGTCGTGAAATGATGCGATAAATGTCATATTTACACCAACAAATCATGAGCACCACCTTCTCTCCTCCACCCAGTCATTACTACCGGCCCCTTTTGTAAATGGGGCATCGACTTCATGACTTGTAATCCCCCATCCAACAATGGACACAAATACATAGTCATCGCAGTCAATTACTTCAAAAAATGGGCTGAAGCCATGCCTACCTTCAACAACACCGCTGACACTACAACACATTTTTTCTTTAATCATGTCATATCCCTCTTTGGAGTACCTCTCCAACTAGTCTCTGATCACGGGAAACATTTTGAGAATGAGATTTTTGTCGAACTCTCATCCCGGTTAGGATTCTCCCATGAGTTTGCCTCACCATATTAACTCAGTCCAATGGACAGGTCGAAGCAGTTAATAAGGTCCTCAAAACCATGTTACAGTGCACAGTTAACAAACATAAGACTAATTGGCATCATATGTTATTTGCTGCGCTATGGGCTTACCGTACGACCGTGAAAACGGCCACTGGTTTCACACCATTTCATCTAGTCCACAGGGTCGAGGCCACTCTTCCTATCGAGTGCGAAATTCCCACCTTACGCACCGCAATTGAGCTATTACCCGGCACTTCTCCAATGGAGCAACGTTTGTTGAACTTAGAGTCCCTGGATGAAGATCATTGATCTTCATTACAGAACATTGAGGCATCTAAAAAATGATCAAAGGCCACCTTTGATCGCCATGTCAACCTTCGCTCATTTCATGAAGGCGACCTCGTCCTTGCTTACAATATTTCTCACAATACCCTCGATCATGGAAAATTTGAGTCACTGTGGCATGGCCCCTACATTATCCAACATTGCCTCACAAAAAGTGCCTACATCATGGCTTCTCCTGAGGGTCTCTCTCTCAAAGAACCCGTCAATGGGTTATACTTAAAGAAATTTTATGCCTAAGCATAGCCATTCTACATTAGGTTATTTCTTTTATAGTGTTTTTACTCTTTTTTCATCCCCCATGTCTAAACTGTCATTTGTGTTATTGACAGATGCTTCCTCCACTAACCTACCACATCGGTTACACTGACGGCGCCAGTCGTTGGACACAAAATATCGCTTCGGCATCTTGGGACATCTATTCCCCCTCACATGAACTGCTCCACTCTAGCGGCATATGTTTGGGTTCCACAACCAACAACCAAGCCAAGTACACTGTCATCATTGGCCTCCTCACCGATGCTTGTCATCATTTTATTCATCACCTTAGTGTCTTTCTTGACTCCCAACTAGTCATCCTCCAACTCAACAATGTGTACCATGTCCACGATCCTTGCCTCTTTCGCAAATACCTACAAGTTAGACTTTTATCTTGACATTTTGATTTCATTACATTTACACATATTCCAAGACAATTTAATCAAATCACAGATAACCAAGCTAACATTATACTCGATTGGCATATATCACATCAAGATATCTCTACACACACATAAACTATCAAGAGTCTATCACAACATATATAGATTAGACATCATCAATAACATTAAAAAATAAACATTCTCACACACATGTAAACACCACAAAGACTCCAAAATGTATATCCATATATATATATATATATATATAAATCGGTCAACAGTGCCATCAAAATGTTTACATAAAGAATACATCGTATACAAAATCCGTAGGCCAGTGAAGCACCTTGGTACAAAATTGGTGTCACTACACCAAAATGGGCTCACCAGCCTATATATAATATACAATAATACACAGAGAGACACTCACGGTGCCCCTAGAGCACCACCTGCTGGTCCTCCCTTAGGCGGTGGTGCCCCACCCACTATCGGTCCCTCCGGACCTGGAGGTAACTTCCCGGTCATCGCAGCACCTGCTACTTCTACTCGTCAAACCACAGTCTACCACATCAACGAAACTCCCACACACTACTCTAGGATTCCCTCGTCCTGGATGCACAACTACATGCCCTAAGGCACTCCCTGTAGCACCACTTCCAAGCAGCGATGAATATCCTCAAAATCTCCCCTAGCCTTATTCGGAGGAGCATGTGATGGCCCTGCACCAGGGTTGTCAAAACAATGTCTCCTAGCCACCCTCTCCTCGTCAGCTGGTCTCACCTCCACATCCTCGCATCGTCATCTTTCCCCCACCCGTGGCTCCCCCCATGGAGGCCTCATCGGCCCCTGACGAGCCGACACTCTCACCAACTCAACCTCACACCCACGAGGTCCCACATCTTCACATACAAACAAACAAAGGATAGCATCATCATCAATATATAGATAATACATAGGTCATACTATCTCAAAAATCAATATATCAAACCAATCACAAACATACCTCGGTGGTCAAACACCTCTCCCATAGGTAACAGCATATCCGGATCACCCTAGAAGTCAACCCCACAGTATGGATATTGCAGTATGATCTACATCATCTGCTTCCACACCTGTGTGGCCTCATCCATGAAAAAATGGCCACCCTCATCAAAATCCATGATCACCGCCTCAGTGGTGGCTCTTGCGCACTAGGTGCGCCCAATAAAACTCTAGGGCACAACATCGACACCCTCTCCAAGAAGCATGACACCAAGATGGACCCAAAGGCAAATTCCCCTGAGTCCATAACCCAACACCTGTCGAGCTTCCCTACCATCTTGGCATGCAACATCAATCCCTAGGAAAAGTGCTCTCCCGCCAATGCCCTCCCCATAATCCTCAGCTGACCACCACTAATTCGCTAAGTCACAAGGGACCCATAAACCCTCACCACCATCGTTGCTACACAGTGGTGAACCAAAGCATCCATCACCCCGATACTCACTATGGAGCCTAACATAAAGTCATCACTTGAACAATACATCCAGCCCAAGGTAGCCAACTGCCCATCCCCAGGTAACACAGGCTCCGCTGGTAGGGGCGTTCCCCAAAAAGGGAGCATAGTCAGAAAGTACACATCCTCCACCACAGTGAAGGCTAGCTGCTCACCTCACACCATAAAACAATGAAGTTCTGGACTCCACATCTGGATCAATAATTGTAACAGGTACTCCTAGGCCTGGATCAAGGGGCAAACTTCAGCAGCCCACAAGCTGCCAAAGTAGCACGAACCGCCAGCTCCTCAATAGTCACGGCCTCCCTCAACTGTGACCAGTCCCGCTCTCACCAATGAACCGGTATCATCCCAATACTCACCTGCAACCACATAAATCCAGTCCTAGATCAGCCATCTCAAACATAAACACATTAAAATCTCCAAAAAAGATGATTTTTTCACCCGTCAGCCTTTCCTGCAAGGCACAACTGTTTAAACCCACAAGCGCACACACATGCGCGCCTGTTCAAACCCACAAGCGCACACACATGCGTGCCTATTCACCCCACATGCATGCACACATGCACACCTATTCATCCCATAGGCACACATGAATGTGCATCTATCCTCCATACAAAGGCGCCTTCATGCGCCCCTATCACGTACACAGGCACGCATCACAGCGCGCCTGTCCGCCACATAGTTGTGCACCCATGCGTATTTGTTTAGCTAAAAGGCGCGCATACAATGCGTGCCTTTTTTCCCCCTTGGGGCACACCCGTGCATGGGTTATCGGATAATAGGCGCACACCCATGCGTGCATATTTCTAGATCACCCACGCAATGGGGGGCCGACACCCACAAAACTCCCTGTATGGCCCTCCATACAGGCCCTACCCACAAAAAGAAAACCTAATTCTATGTAGGATGATCAGACCACTAACCTGAAGCTCGCTGGTCCTGAAGCTCATTCTCCTAGAATCTCCAAATCTCCTCTAAATACCTCTTGTCCAATCACTCTGACAGTAGGTACAAATGAGGCGGCAATGTGGGCCCTACAACTATATATTGTCCTTTTTTCCAAACTTCCAGACTCCATTCTGGGAGCTCCGGGGGTCTGTTTTTCAATCTGTCTTCAGCCACGGGATCAGTACCCCATCCTCTACATCAAGACAGCCGCTAGGATGCTTTTTATCCTTAGCCCCCAAGGAGCCATTTTCTCCATACCCCGTCCAGGTATGCATGCTCATGTTCAAAATTATCAAATAAATACTTGTATGTTCGATTCTCTTCAGATATTGTTCACATCGGGTATTTGGTTCTCATGTGTGTAGGTACTTGGTCATCATACATTAGTGCAACCCCTTCAGGTATATAATCAACACTCGCATGTAATCATTCCCTCTGAATCTCATTTGCATCTCCAGTCACACCCTCTGAAATTTGTCTTTAGGGTCCCCATATCTGGCTCTCAAGTACCACCACCTCCATTTGTGTTTTTGGTACTATCATCTGGTAGCACTCTCACCCACATGATTTGTCCCATTCATAGACCCCTTGGCACTTTGACACTCATGCTATTTTCAACCCCTTTAGGGATGGGAGTCCTGATAGTCTTACATCATGTCGTGAATCCACCACATACTCCTCCTCATTTTACTAGCCTTCCTAATGGAATCCCAGGACAACTCCTCATGGATTATTTTGATTGCACTCTCACAGCATCATTTACCCATCATCAGTATGCCCATCCTTAGATTTCCCTCCATACATTGCCCTACTACATAAACTAGCCTATGGGGTCCCCTCCCTCCACTTGATTTTTCCACCAACTTGCGCCACCCCCAGGCCAAGCCATATTACACTGGGGCACCCGTTTCTGTATCTGCATTATTATCCCCACAGATTTTTTCATTCTTTTTGTAATTAAACCATGATTCCCAACATGTCACATAGTTTTTTGTCATCACCTTTGGCGACCTTCCTGGAAAATGCAACCCATGTCGCCCTTGGTTGGGGCAGTCCTTATCATCTACTCCTATTGACATCATCCATATACTTCGAGTCTACCACATGCCACCTACCCCTGCTCTCTGATTTTGTTCACTTTGTCTTGCCTCTGGCACAACTTATCCCACATCTTGTTGTCCCCCTGACACTCGACCTAGTTGAATGGTTGCAGCAACTTATACTTCACATATACCCCCAACCAAGGGAAATCTTGAGTCTTCATACATCTTGACTTCGTCCATGTACCTCCTCAGTTCCTAACCTCACTTAGTAGATTTCATGAATCCCTTTACTTCTTGGAGTCACGTCCCCCTTTTGTGGACATCAACACAGTTTCCAGAAGGGCGATAATATCTTGACTCTCATTTTCCCTTCCAATGAGAGGTCTCAGATGGCATAGGGAGAACCATAATTTCTCCCTGTTGTTGTTGACCCCCGTAACATTCAACTTCAACACTTTCTCATGTTATGGTGGGTCTTAATTTGTGACTATTGCAGTTGTTTCTTTTATTTTCCAAAGACCTCTAAACTTGGTCGGGCTATCAATGTCTACAGAATCTGTGATACTTCTTACAGGTGTCATTGCCTAATATTCAGAGTATGTTCCTCCTCAGAATTGTTTTCTGCCTTTATCACGACCACCCCCGAGGGCACTGGAGTTTTCTACATCAACACATTGTTTCAGTTACTATACAACACCATTCATTTTTTAGTTACATGACATGAGCATGGGGCATGCCCGCCTCGTTTGTACACAATCTATTTTTACACACCTTATGGAAGGTTGGGTCCTACAAGTTCTCTTCTCCCTCCAACGGGTCACTCTTGATACTCTCACTAGCACTCTCTCTTACAAAGACACTCTCAGTAGAAGAAACATTGATGAATTTCGTCTATATGTGTGCTCCTAACCTCATCCAACAAGGGGCATCTGTTATCACTTAAATTTCATCCGCAAATGGTTACAGGAATCCAACATCTTCAAACAATTATGAGTTCACCCATGGACCAAAATTACCAAAAAAACATTTCCAAAAGGTCCAAAACTATACAACCATTTATAAAATTAAGGTGTGCTATGACTACACAGGGCACGCGCACACATGCTCCATCCAGAAATGCAAGAAATGTGCACATACGCACGATGCATGACTGTGGTCGCTAAAAGTTGTGCACACTTGAGAATGATGCATTTATGAGATTGGTCAGTCTCCCACCCACTTATGGTTCAACTTCCAAGTTGATTTGACATCCAAATCTTGGTTGGATCTGACTGGGTGGCTGGTCAAAGACCTAAAAATTCCCTAAACAACCCCTTTTCACACTAAAAGTTGGTTGCACAATATCTCAAAGTGATTCTATAAAACAAGGCCATGGGTGCACTACATTTTCAAGGAATTCATTTGCAAGGTTATGTTGCTTCTATTCTATTGGGGAATCCTCTTTTCTCATCAAGAGTATACTAGGATCATTACATTTGGGCAATCCATCTCACCTTTTGAGTGGATTAGCTTGGGATTCTTTCACCATTTATTTCAAGTTTTCAAACTTGTAAGAAGAGATAAAATAGTGGGGGTCCAAGAGCCCTCCCTTGGAGGAAGAAGGGACCCAAAGTCCTCTTTCTTCTCGGTGTTTTCTTTTCACTAATACAATCCTTTCCATTGGTGACATGAGTCTGATTGGTTTCTTGTTCTTATGTCCTTATGCTCAATAGTTTAGTTGTTCTTTCATTTTCTAGTTTGATTCTTAGCTTAGTCTTTTATGTTTCTTTTTCTAACCCTTTCCTTTACTCTTGTCTTGCTTAGCTAACCCAACTAAGCTTGTAAGCACCTTTGGTTTTCTCATTTAGGTGACAAAAGAGGCGCAACAATGATGTTTTTGATACTTTTAAGAAATGGAAATCTTTGGTTGATAATGAGATGGGAAAAGGGTTGAAGTGTCTCGGATCCAACAATGGAGGTGAATATTGCAGCAAGGATTTTGATGATTAGTGTTCATACCATGGGATTCATAGAGAGAAGACAGTTCCAGGAACACCATAAGAAAATTGTGTGTCATAAAGAATGAACATGACAATCATGGAGCATGCAACGAGTATGAGATTGCATGTCGGTTTTCCCTTACAATTCTGGGCAGATATTGTAGATATTATTTTTACTTAATAAACAGAGGACCTTCAAGATCTTTGGATGGTGGAATTCCATAGGAGGCATGGATAGGTAAAAAGGTAAACTATTCTTTTTTGAATACTTTTAGTTGTGAAGCATTTGTCCATATTGATAAAGAAAATAGAACAAAGCTTGAGGAAAAATCCAAGAAGTGTACCTTTATTGGATATGGTGTTAATTATTTTGGTTATCTCTTATGGGATTATGAAAATCACAAAATCATTACGAGTAGAGATATCATATTCAATGAGAAGGTCATGTACAAAGATCAGTTGCATGGAAAGAAGCAAGAAAAATAAAAACCAGAATACACAATGCTTGATGAGATCACTGAAAAATAAATTCCAAAGGTACCAGAAAATCAAAATGTACAACAACAGGACCAACAGGTACCTAAAACGCCTGCAAGTGTTGTTAAGCGATATTCCAGGTTAAGTAGACCCCTTGAACAATACTCTCCTTCATTGAACTATTTATTGTTGATTGATTCTGGGTAACCAAAATGTTATGAAGAGGCAATGCAGGTAGAAAATAAAAAGAAGTGGGAGAAAGGAAAGAAAGAGGAAATGGATTCCCTGGTAAACAACCAAACTTGGGATTTGGTTCAATTTCTTGCAGGAAAAAGAACATTACAGAATAAATGGGTTTACAAGTTGAAGGAATATGGAGGCAAAAAACGATACAAGGCTAGACATGTTGTAAAGGGGTTTGCACAAAATAAAGGTATACATTTTGATAAAATGTTTTCTCCTATTGTTAAAATGAATTCAATTAGGATTATTTTAAGTCTTGTGGTAGTAGAATATTTACATCTTGAACAATTAGATTTAAAAACAACTTTTCTCGATGGTGATTTAGAGGAAGAGATTTATATGCATCAACCATAGGGGTATGAGCTAAAAGGGAAGAAAAATTTGGTATGCAGGTTGAATAAGAGATTGTATGGCCTAAAACAAGATCCAAGGCAGTGGTATTTGAAGTTTGACAAGTTTATGAAAGAACAAGGTTATAGTAGATGTCATTCTGATAAATGTGTTTATTTTAAAAAACTAGAAAATGGAATCTATAATATATTACTATTGTATGTAGATGACATGATTTTTGCAGGGTCTAATATGCAGGATATAAATGTTCTCAAGAAGAAATTAGCTAATTCATTTTTTATGAAGGATTTGGGTGCTGCAAAGAAAATCCTTGGTATGAGAATAACAGGAGATAAAAAAAAATCACAATTTGACATTGTCTCAGGGTGAGTACATAGAGAAGGTGTTGGAGAGGTTTAGAATGAAGAAGGAAAAACAATTAGTACACCTTTGGAAATCCATTTCAAATTAACCAAAGAAATGTGTCCCAAGACATAGGAGGAGATATAATACATCTCTAGGGTCCCTTATTCATCAGCAGTTGGCAGCTTGATGTATGTGATGGTTTGCATAAGACCAGATATTGCACATACAGTGGGCATTGTGAGTAGGTATATGAACAATCCAGGTAAAGAAAATTGGGAGGCAATCTTAGATATTTGAAAGGTACTTATACTCATGCATTATTGTTTGGAGGTTCATACATTGTTCTATAGGGATATGTTAATTCATATATTGCATGTGATAAATATAGCAGGAGGAGCACCATAAGGTATGCTTTTACTATAGGTGGAACAACAATAAGTTGGATTTTGAAACTGCAAAAGTTTGTTTCACTTTAAACAATAGTGGTTGATTATTTTGTTGCTATAGAGGCTAGTAAAGAGATTATTTGGTTACATAGGTTTATGGATGAATTGGGAAAGAAGCAAGAGAATAACAGGTTGTACTATGACAACGAGAGTTCCATTCATCTTGCAAAGAAATCATCCTTCCATTTGAATACTAAGAATATACATATCAGGTACCATTTCATATGATCTGTCTTGGAAGGTGGACATTTGAAGTTTTTAAAGATACACAATAGCCAGAATCCTACAAACATGTTAACAAAGGGAATAACGAGGGTGAAATTGCGTTCTTGCTAAGTTTCTTTTGGTCTTCAAGCATGAAGGTGAAGATGAGAAATTTTCCAGGTACAAGGTGGAGTATAGTTTTTATCGGATTAATTGGTAAGTGCGGACACAAAAAGATCTCCCTATACCCCACTGGAAACTAGAACAAAACAAGACAGAATATAAAACTTTCCCTAAGTTTTAATTATCAAGCATACTAACTAACAAGAGATAAATGAAATGCCCTTTAAATGTCATTTTTCCTCACTAGTTTCATCCTCACTTCATTCCAAGGCTTATGGGATGTTGAACCTATAAAAATACACAAGCCAATGAAGTGAAAGAAACAACGTATACTCAACAAAACCTATGTATGTGATCAAGGAGTCATACAAGAAAATAAGACTAATTTTATGGGAAAGAAATATATTACTGTATTATAAATATGAAAAGGAGAGTACAACCAAATGCCTTGATGTTGTAAGGTCCCATCCAACAATTCATTTCTTCCCACACACTTCTTCTCCA
>ML827900.1:129865-171351 GCA_009831015.1 Picea engelmannii
GGTGGTCCATTCCAAACGACTTGGGTTATTTAGACAACCCCGGACCGGTTCCACTCTCCCAGTTGACGGACGGTCAATTTCGCCCGTCAACAGACATACACTATGGATCTATGAAACAGTACAATCTAAATATACTCCAACGCAACCTGAATATTTTTAGAAATGATTCAAGGTCTTCATCTCCACAACTCTATAGTACAAATCTAATCACGTGAATACACGTGTTGAAGTCGAACATGGTAGAAACCACTTGATTACAGGTCATTAATGAATACCATTAACAAGTGCGATGGAAATCACCATTAATTTCAATGACCCCCAAGGTACACCAATACAATCCAACGGGTGAGAATTAATGAGCTGAAGTCGAACACTCGATGGAATCTCTCGATCAGGGGTCAATAATGAAAACCCACTGTCAAAAGTGAGGAAACTTGTCATTGAGGCATGCAAGTTCCAAGGTACCAATTAGTTTCTAATTCTAATTCATGGATAATGAGTTGAATTTGATAGGAAAAGACTCGTCACAGGAAGGCCTTAATATATCCTCCATCAATGACATGAAACAGGTAAACATATTTGAAGTAGATCAAAGTAACAAGTGATTCATGACTGACATAGGGATGGTCGATGCAATATAAGGCTTAAGGACTATAGAAATGGTCAATGCAATATAAGTTTTTATGGGTTGAACTTCTCTTTGAACATATTGATGACACGACAATTGTCATGGCAACACTGACTCAACAACAGTGATCACATATCCAAATGTAATCTTATAAAAGAGTATGATCAAGAGTCAAGAAGATTTTCCAACCTAGACACAAATTGAGTGAAAGGGTGTCATGTTCAAAGGAGACTCTTCCATAAAATATAGGTTTAGATACATTTCTTTCCCAATTTTTTCCCCCACCATTTCTGGCGAATACCTCTTTATTTTTACACAAGCTTGAGGAGGATAACATATGCTTTAACTGTAAGCTCATCCTTTTGATGAGTCCCTTAGAGTATGTTTAACTAACCCTAGGAAGGAGTGGTTTAGTCCCATATGGGCCTTTCGATGTCTATTTTACAAGTCCAAAAAAAAAAAAGTCAATGGTCTTTTCATATTTATGGAGTTTGAAAAGAACTTAAAGAGGACTCCAAAATGTCCTTTTTCGTAAAATAGTCTAGTGAGACCAAAAAAGAGATAATCTACCACTCAACAAACATTTTCTTCAAATACTTTAACGAGGGTGAAAAGAACAAGATCGCTCTGAAATATTTTCATGTTTAGAGAGTCTAAAAACATCTTAAAGGGAACTCCAAGGGATTCCTTTTTCATATAACCTTTACGAGTCTGAAAATTTGATAAAAGTTTACTCTATTACATTCTCAGGTATTTACAAGCATGAGAAAGAACAAAGATTAATCTCAGGATTGTTTTCATTTTTATGCAAGCTTAAACAAAACAAAACTATGCTTCGAATAGATTTTATTTTTACACAAGATTAAAACTAAACAAAACTATGCTTGGACCTGGTTTTAGTTTTACACAAGCTTGACAAAAGGAAACTATGATTGAGGTAGGTGGTTTCATTTTTACACAATCTTGAACCATAGAGAACTATGCTTGGACTTCCCAACGTAGAATTAAGGGATGGTTGTTACTTAGCCCCCAGATTAAGAATCTAGCGGCTTAACTTCAACATGAATTCCAGAGGCTATAATAAAATTCCCCCCAAGCTTCGTTTCATTCAACTGCAAAGGAGAACGAATTGAAGCTTCAAATACTAGACAAAGGATTTGACTCAAACAAAGAGGAGGGGGGAATCTACTTCATTTTTTAACGAGCTTGACACATGAATAGGAACTATGCTCTAGAATACAAGTTCAATCCCTAGACCTCTCTTTCATTTTTTAACGAGCTTGACACAGGAGGAAACCTATGATCGTAAGTTATGTTTCATTTTTTAACAGGTTGCTATAGGGATGCAAAAACTATCCTCGTAACCTTTGTTTCATTTTTTAACGAGGTTTCCACAGAGACGCAAAACTATCCTCGTAGATGGTTTCATTTTTTAACGAGATTGAAATCAGAAAACCATGCTCAAAGTTGGTTTTTTTTTTAATGAGATTGAAATATGAAAACCATGCTCAAAGATGGTTTCATTTTTTAATGAGCTTGAAATCAGAAAAAAACATGCTCAACACTCTCCTCTTGATCATGTATTCCAAGAGAAAACGCTCTAGAAGGAAACCATGTCAAGGGACAAAACGCAATCATGAATTCCCTAAATGGTTTATATATGCAGTCAGTATCACCCCTGCCACAGGTCAATCATGTGGCATTGTCTCCCATGCCTTCCATTTTCAATGAAGATGACTTAGATCCAGTAATTGACATGGTGATCTCTTCAGTGGGGATATTAGATCTTGATATCCTTACCCCTGTCGCAACCTTCAACATGTGTTCCACCAATTTTTTTATCGGATTAATCGGTGAGTGCAGAAACAAACAGATCTCCCTAGATCCCACTCGAAACTAGAACAAAACAAGATAGAATATAAAACTTTCCCTAAGTTTTAATTATCAAGCATACTAACTAACAAGAGATAAATGAAATTCCTTTTAAATTTCGTTTGTCCTCACTAGTGTCATCCTCGATCCATTCCAAGGATTATGAGATGTTGAACGTGTAAAAATATACAAGCCAACGGAGTGAAAGAAACAACGTATACTCAACAAAACCTATGTATGTGATCAAGGAGTCATACAATAAAATAATACCAATTTTATGGGAAATAAATATATTACTGTATTATAAATATGAAAAGGAGAGTACAACTAGATGCCTTGATGTTGTAAGGTCCCGTCCAACAGTTCCTTGCTTCCCACACACTTCTTCTCCATGGATTATGAGATCAACAATCTATCTTGATAAATCAAATCTCAAAGCCAACATACAAGCTCCAAAACTCAAGAACTTTCCAACTCTAGCCAACTAAACTTTCCCATGCGAACTCTTCTCCTTTTATAAGATGAAAAGGATAGGGTGAGTAGGTTAGGATTATCCCATGAGATCATGGATGAGAATCATATCCAAACCGATCAGAGGCAACCTCACCCTCGAAGCTTGTATTCTATAACTTTCGAGAAATTCCTATTTTTCCTTCGTATGAATATCGCCGCACCCTTAACACTGAGAAACCTGAGACAACGTTGTAGACCACTATGGTGAAACCTATGATGATCCTATATCAGTGCACCCTTAACACTAAGAAATGTGTGATGATCCCTTTTTCTAGGTTTTGACAAAGGAAAAGTATAATTTCATCTCTCTGGGAAAATTCATCTTCATTATTCTTTAGGGATTCAGGCCATTGATTCTTCTCAAGACAAAGGATAGGTTTACATCATTAACATTCATAGGGGTGATGGAAATAATGTGTAACAATAGTCCAACAGGTACAACAATAATGGATTTGTTGTGATCAGTCTCCAAGTGGGATATTGTTGGTTGTGGATCTTGATTATCTTCATGTTTTGTAGGTCTTTGTTTTCAACCTTGTTTATACCCCATGTTATTGGATAAATCAGTGAATGTGGACATAAACTAATCTCCCTAGATCCACCTAGATCTAGAAAAAAACAAGACATGACATGACACTTTCACTAAGTCACTACCATTGAATTTACTACCAAATAAGGAATATATGACATACCTTTAGATATTGCTTCCTTATATCTCTATTGTCCCTGCTTCGCTCCGGTGCTCTTGTGAGATCAAATTTACAATGACACAAACCAACCAAAGTGAAAGAAACAATTGTATATTCAATGGAGACCTAAACATGTGATCAAGGAGTCATGTAATAAAACACTAATTATTTTATGGTAAATAAACATGTCACCGTATCATATTAAGTAAAAGTGGAAGATACAACCAAATTGCCTTGATGTCACAAGTTCCCTTTCAGTGGTCCTTTGTTCCAACACACACATACACTTGCTCCAAATTTGTATGAAGATGGTCCACAAAATATTGATGGACAAATGGAGGCCCGAAGGATCATTTGCAATAGGATCCTTCACACAGTCTTCAACCTATTCTTTCAGAAATTCTTTGCTCAATCTTGCTTAACCATTTCCATGAGAAATCCATTATTATATAGGAGAAGATGAAGTGGTTACAAGGATGAGGATGATCCCACCAAATCATAGAAACCAGTAGGATCACAACCATACAGACACCAACTCACATTCCATAAGATTATCCTTCTAGAAACTTCATGAAACTTCTTCCTTTCCTTAGCTTAAAACACCTACGCACCCTGCCTATATAGCAGCGTGCAGAAATCCCATGAGCCAGGCATAGGGAAGCCTGTGGAAATTAAGGATTTCCACACTATGTACCACTCTCTGCATGTGGCGTCATTCTAAAAATATGCCTTGTAGGGGAAGAACTTAGTAATTTTTCCATGTAAAAGATTTTTTTGAGAGCCTGAACACATGCCTATAGGGTCATCATCAAAGTGACCAAAATAATGTGTAACAGAATTCCCCCCAAAGTATGAGGCTAGAACTCGTGACAACTGAAATACTTTGTAAAATGTGTTTGTGTGTCGGGAACAAGGAGAGAACCAATCGGGAACTTGTAAACAATCAAGCATCTGCATAAAATTATACCACTTCTGAGGTAGGCATTCCCATGCTCAAACTACCAATTATTTAAATCATAAATGTAAGTCATGGACACCAATCATACACCATGGATCCATGTCATCAAGATTCTACATAGCCACCAAAAATACACTGTGGATCCATGTATTAGAAATATTAAGTTCAGACATAGCCACGAGACATAGAAAGTGGATCTATGTGTCAAATAGAAATCATAAATACTCCAATGCAACCTGGACCAAAATGAGGAGATCCAGGGTCTTCAACCCTGTCGTCCACAAGTACAAATCTAACCATACGATTATAGGTGTTGAAGTCGAACATGGTAGAAACCACTTGATTACCGGTCATTGATGAAAACCATTAACAAGTGCGAGGGAAATCACCATTGATGTTAATGACTCCCAAGGTACCTTAGTACAATCCAACGAATGTGAATAAATGAGATGAAGTCTAACACTTGATAAAATCTCCTGATCAGGGACCAATGATATGAATCCACTATTGAAAGCGAAGAAACTTTCCATTGAGGCATGCAGGCTCTAAGGTACTAAATGATTTCTAAGTCTTGTTCTCAGATGATGATTTGAAGTCAACAGGAAAAGACTTGTCACAAGAGGGCCTTGATGTAACCCCCATCAGTGACATGAAATAAGTAACAGATTTAGGGTAGATCAAAGTATGAAAATGATTTGAAACTGACATAGGGAAGGCAGACATGGTAATAATTAACAATTGCAGATGGCCAACTCGAGGGAGGGCTTGTTTGGACTTCTCTTGAAGATATGAATGGCACAACAATAGTATTTGAAGCATTGACTCAAAGAAGACCCAAGATATGAACTGGAAGAAATTCAACCAAGAGGAAAATGGATTTCCCAACCTGGATTCAAAAGATGAAGGGGGTGTCATGTTCAAGAGTGACTAGTACTTCCACTAACATGGTTACAGAGACATATTTCTTTCCCAAATTTTCCCCCATCATTTCTAGCGAGTACCTCTTTATTTTTACTCAAGCTTGAGGAGGATAACATATTCTTGTTGATGTAAGATCATCCTTCAGGCGATTCCCTCAGAGTATATTTAACGAACCCTAAGAAGGAGTGGTTCGGTCCCAGGTGGTCTTTCAATGTTTGTTTAATGAGTCCAAAGATAGAAAACTAGAGGATTTTTCTTGTTTATAGAGTTTGAAAAACACATTAAAGAGAAATCTCTCAATTCCTTTTTCAAAAAGTAATTCGACGAGACTGAAAAAGTGATAAACTATCGCCCATCAATTTTTTTCTTCAAATACTTTTACGAGCGTGAAACGAACAAGGTTGCTCGGCAATCTTTTCGTTTTTATGGAGTACGAAAAGAGCTTAAAGGATACTCCATGGTTTTCGATTTTCGTGTTTCCATGACGAGTACGAAAAAATGACAAAAGTATACTCGATTACGTTCTGATCGATTTTTGAGCACGAGAACAAACAAATACTAGGCTCGAGGTTTTTCCGAAAACCCTAAAAAGTGTTGGTATATGTAACAAACAAAAAAGAGAATAAAAAAGACATCCATATTGCATTGTTCAGGACTTTAGTCTTTCCACCTACGAAAAATAAAAGACTCATGGGACCATTAGACCTTTAGGTTATGATAAAACGCATTAAAATAATATAAAATATTATTTGAAAAAGAAAAACGTTGAATAAATAGGGGTAAAACCTCTTATTGCTATTTCATTTGCATTTCATTCAAAACTTGTCTAGAAACCCTGTTTTTACCTCATATTCCGGTTGTTGATTGTGAGAAGCACGGGTTACCATTCTGCAAACGGTCTCCATCAACACGGTAAGATCGTCATCCTCTTCTTTTTCAAAGGATTAAAATTCATTTATTTTGGTTAAAAAGTAATTTTTGGATGAGTTTTGGGGTCGTTAGGCTCGCGTTGAGGCCGCTGCAAATGGATAATATCAAGACCTGTGGAAATTGATGATTTCCACAGGCGCCCTATGGCTTACCTATGGAAACCACACACTATAATAAAAGTTCTTCTGCGGCAACCGAAACCCCAAAACAATTACGCATGTGTTTTCCCAAAAAGAATTTCACAATCAATGTTTTGAAGATGCTAACTTATTTTCCTCATATCCATGTAGGTACTTGATTGCAAAGATGTTGGAATGGAGAGAATGGGAACATGAGGATGATGAATTCATGGCCTTGAATGATCCTGGCACTGTCAATGCCCTTCGATAATGTGTATTGTTAAAAGTTTTTAAAATCCAAGGCATGAGAGCTCAGCTGAGGCTATTAGAATATTTGTTCCACATGCGGGATGTAGACCAACATGTGTTTCATGTGGGTGTCCATGTTATTTCCTTGGATATCGAAGACATTTACTTCTTGACGGGGTTATCCTATCATGGAGCACATGTTACCTTAACAGGAGGTCGAGGTGGTGGTTTGTCGATGAGCGAATACATCCGTCGGTACTGTGAACTTGAGGCCAAGAGCCACAAAGATAAGGTAGCCATCATAGGTGTTCAGGATTTAACTCTTTGGACCATTTCTTTTACCATTGCACGAATGGTGGGAAGTTCATCTCTGCACATGGCCCTCCAAATTTATTTTCAGTATGTCATGGAATGCACAGAACCTCATGTGTTCAACTGGTGCAATATTCTTCTTCGCAGTATGAAGACACAGTTAACCAAGAGCAAGAATCGGGACCTGAAGCAATTTGGGTATGGATCTATTTTGGTGTCTTTCTTTCTATAAAGAATCCCTCATTTATGCCTACAGGTAGAGTGGGGCATACCAGTGCCATGAGATCCATGAATGAAGTGGTGGTGTGATCTCATCGCCCGGCATGTAGTGGGCCCCATTATTACATACAATGATGCATTATTTGACTCGCTGAGGCCAAAAATATTGATGATAGATGATTACGCCTATGCCTTCTTGGACTTTTGAGGAAACCCCAATTTGGTTCTACCTGAGGGTTTTCAGTGGGGGGACCTAGGTAAGAAAAAAAATTTGTTTTTATGGTGTTTTTGTGAATTTTTTAGAATATAAGATGTTTTTTATGCTCTCTATCCAATGACTAATGAAACATTTTGACCATACAGATGTAGGTCCACATTGGCCTTTGGGAACTTCCCCCATTCATAGGCGAGGGGAAGTAGCGGTAGTAGCAGGATGGGATGTTGATGATTATGAAGCAGTCGAGCAAAATTTAGAGGGTTTGATAGCGGACATCTCGGATATCTCTATCAACGAGATTCCAAGGAGTTATCAGTTCCACACCCTAGGTGTGTCTGGTTCACTATTGCAGGTGGAAAATCCCTCCTACGGACTAGCATTAAGGGTTACATGCAGAAATGACCTAAAGTATCCTACTTCTTACCAATATCCCAATCATAAACCCCATTATTCATATGCAAATACAACATTAAAGAGATCAAATTACTGTACCTTAGTTTCTATGTTTGATTTCAATCCCTTTAACGTTTGGTTTCTCCTTGACTGCAACTCTCCTCTAAATGCTGACCTGCATTCATAAAATACAAACAAAGAACTCCACATGCATATGATCTATAACATAATGGATTAGAGATTCTATCAAAATACAATCAATATTTAAACTTTTGAAAACCTCATATGGTGGGATGGGAAAAGTACTTATTTTATTAATCTCACAAGAATACCCTACAATAGTGAGATCGGCCACTACTCCTCGAATCTGGTCCTGGGCTCCTCTTTAACTGTGCTCCAAATGATTTCATTTATTCTTCTCTTCACACAATAGTTGCAAAAGGTTGGGGCAAGGGGAATGCTAAATCAGGTATATTTTCTTTGCTATGATTTTCCTCCTTCCAAATGGGGCCCCTACCCCTTATTTTATAGGCTAGAAAGGGATAGGTATTTGGTTGAGTGACTGGTTATGGGTGGTCAAACGGTTTAGCTAACTTACCCAAAACTATGTGTTACATCTACAACTTTCCATTTTTCGTGCTTTTTAGGTATACGCAAGTTGTAGTGGGTCATCCATCATACACACATGTGTAGTAGTGGAGTAGGGTGCGCATGCCTTCAAAAAGGGTTCTTTTTAAGAAGTTATTCAGTAGTGGCTTTAGCAAAGAAGGAAAATGAGATGGACTGATGCCAGATAAGCATGTATGGTGAAATTTAGAGTTATAATAGATGCCCCCTAATGTGTGAGGTCAGAAGAGCATCTGATGCCCGAAATACATTATCAATCTTCACCAACATACCAAACAAGTGAGCCTAGGGACCAGAATTTTGGAGGTGCCATCTGCAAAATAACAATTGTCTCACCGAGGAAGGCATACCCATTCTTGGAATGAAATAAAATCATGGCTACCAATCAAATACACTGTAGATACATGTCATATAACTATATAATGTGTAGCCGTGAGAAATACACAACAGATCTACATCTTGAAATAAAAAAGATATACATGTATAGTATCCATCTTTAAGAAGCGAATAAGGCCTGATGGCTAGAGATGAGGCCTTCAAAGCTCGAGCAATAGCTTCAAAATCTTCACAAATCAGGTAGGAGTGTAATATGAGTTTATGACTTCACTACCCAGAGGTCTTCGATGGCTTGTCAGGAACAAACTAGAGGATTTTGATGATTAGGTTGAGGGCTTCATGGATTTCGAGCAAAGACTTGATTGGGATTTCGGGATGACCGAGCATGACGGTAAGAGACAATATACAACAGGGGATGAACCAAGCTTGGTAATAACTTCCCTTGGACAATAGAATGACATAAGATGAGACTCAGGTAGCATGATATTTTGACATAAGTTCACGATGCAGGAGGCACCGCAAACGCTCCATATGTTTGGAAGAATAACCAAACGGAGGAGGACACAACTCTCTGTAGTGAGAACAACTTCCTAAGGTCATGTTAAATCCCAGGTCTTGACAAACAAATGAAAGGATGTGCTTCTTCCCAGGGTGACTCATTGTGATGCCAATAAAAATAAAATACTTTTCCCTTCCTCTTTTTGGGGTATATTTGATTTTTTTTGTCTTTTTCAATAATTTTGGAAAGCTTGAAAAAGAATAAAAGAATGCTACGTTACAAAGAAGGATCGAGTGTCGCAGACATACTAGTTCCAAGTGCATGGAACACATGGCTTCTCAGGGAAAAGGTACATATGCAGGAAAAGGACACTCAGGAAAAATCCTCCATGGGCCAAAGGTGTCAAGATGCAGAGGCAAAGTGCTATAGGGATTGCATATAAGGCATGCTTCAAATCATTGATTTGAGAGAAAAATGGAGCCATCATTAGGCCAAATATGCAGGTATGCAAACTCTATTAATAAGACTCACAATGGTAACTTCCTTTGATGTAATTTTAATGAGCCCAGAGAAGCTAAGCTTGGCGGTTTTCCATATTTAGAGAGTCTGAAAAAGCGTAAATGGAGACTCCACTGGGGTACCTTTTTCAAAGATAGTCTAGTTGGTTCAAAAAAGGGGTAAACTAGCACTGACCAAATGTCTATTCAAGATCCTTTTAATGAGTGTGACAAAGACAATATCACTCAGCAATCTTTTCATTTTTAAGGAGTCTAAAAAGAGCTTAACTATGGACTCTGTCAAGAATGTTCTTCTTGACCAATTTAACAAGTGTGAAAGAATAAGGTCACTCCACGATCTTTTCAATTTTAGGGAGTCTGAAAAGAGCTTAACTATGGACTCTGTGGGGGTTCCTTTTTCATAAATTTAGTCTCTCATGCCTGAAAAAGGGTTAAAATCATACCTGAGAATACTCTTCTAGGAAAACGAAGCTCCTAGAGTATACCTTTGTTCATACAGTTGACCATTCGGACCAAAAAATGGGTAAACTACCACTGGATAGACGTGACTTCAAATTTTAGTTTAGCGATCATGAAAGGCCACAATATCGCTCGATAATCTTTTCATGTTTAAAGGGTCTGAAAAGGGCTTACAATAAGACCCGTTATGTTCTGGGAGTCCCGAGGGTGAGGTCAAGAGTGATAATACATCATGAAAATGAGGCTCAAACTCATAATCAAGATAAACTAATAAGGACTCATGATCCTATAGTCATTAGTGATAGCATGGACACCAAAATGCAACTAGGATCCACCTAGGGCATCCATGTTAAGGTAGGCTCTACCACTAAATTACGACACTTATAAAGCGGAGCCATCCAATGGGGTAGGGTTATGGGTGATGCATTATGGGCAGGGCCAGATGCTTGATGACCTCTGCAGAGATGAGTTTCTTTTGGATACCACTATCAACAATGAAGTGTAGTGAGGTGCCTTTTACACACATTTGCAAATGGAAGAGGTGCTCTCCTTCTTCTGGCTCGTCTAGTTCACCAGGCTGGAGCTTGGTGGTAGCCACGGTGGCACTGGGTTCTACATCAATGATATATCTTCCCCTTTCTGGTTCTGGATCAGAGTTAGACTATGCATCTGATTCAGAGGCTTTCACTTCAGCCACCAGCGAATGCTTTGAGCGACAATCAACAATGTAATTCTAAGGGCTCCTGTGGAAGTCACACCACTTCCTGGTATCTTTCTTTGTCTTTCTAGTTTCCTTATTTTCTTGTTGCTTGGATTGGTTGTCCTGATACTATCCATATTTTCTTTGTCCTTTGTTCTGTGGGTTGGGGCCGCCCTTTCCTGGATTTTGTTGTGAGGGGTTCCCAGGCCCAAATTGCCGCGTCTTTTGTTTGAGCTTCTGCTCGATTTTGATGGCATATCAGTAGGTTGTGCCCAAGGATGAGATGTCTAGAAATTCCATTTCAATTTGGATGTATCTATGTAGAGCACCTTGATACTTGAATACCATATGTCGCTCTGAATCTTTGATACCCAGCTTGGTGCGCAAGGTATGGAATATATTTGTGAAATATGGCATTGCTTGGTCTCTTTCTTGCCGTAGTGTGATCCATTTGGTATATAAGTCATCATAACTTATGACATGGTAGTATTGTTCCTTAATAGAATCCCTGAAGAAATCCTAGGTGGATGTGACTGTAAATAATGAGGGTTCCTTTGTTTCCTTTTTCTCATAGAACATTTCCCACCAATCTTTGACATGGGGGACGGCTTTGAGGAGTGCAAAAGTAATTTTTTCTCTATTCTAGAATATATGGACAGAAAAATACCCTTCTAGCAGATTCAACCACTTGTCTACAACATCTACGTCTATCTGAACTTCAAATATAGGAATATCAAAGTTTATTTGTACCTTGAAGGGGGTGGTGCCTCCGCTCGAAGAAGATACGTCGCCTATTGGTAGTCACCGAAGGATTTGCGTGCAACTATCCATCATCTCGTTCCTCTGTTGCATGAGGGATTCCTCAATAAACAATTTGAAAGGATCTCCTGTCCCATCATCTTTATTTTCTCCTGCCATGAGAGGTCGGTTGGGCATGCAAGAGATTTTTTCCTCAAGAGAAACAAGCTCAAGACCCAACTCTTTGTACTCTGACCTCGTTGGGGACATGCATTAAGACGACAAGGAGAAGACCGCTCTGATACCACTGATCTAGATTTTATGAGCAGAATGAAATGAATACATATTATTAACAGATTCTTAACACAAATAACAAAGATACAGTAAAATTGGTTTTCTATTCAATAATGAAATAAGTTGAAACTGTAAAATGCAGTGGAAACAAGCTTGCTGGAATGGTGGCATCTTATCTCTAAGAAGAGATGTGACAGTTGTGCTCATTCGCAAGAAGATGATTATAATGAGGCTCTAAAGGAATTTTTACAATAAAAAGGAATTCCAAAAACCCTATACATCCAAAAACCTAACTCTAGGAGATGAAGCGCCAAAAGTCATGTGGGCCCCGTTTGGGTAAGTTAGTACATTAACTTCCTGGGGTCGTAACTTTTGCATATGATCTCCATTTTAGGCATATGATAGCCCATTGGAAAGGTATAGTTGAGGATATTAATTTTGGGGCCTCAATCAATTCGTAGGGTATCATTAAGAATCTTGATCCTGGAAAACCTTCATTTATGCCCTCAAAATGGCCCCGGAAGTGAAAACTACTAAAAATAGTAAATTTCCAAAATTGCCAGAAAATTGTTTTGAGCCAGTTGGAAAAGGTGGGTGGCCACCGATATCCATATTGATCATAATCCCCCCTATAATTTTCAATTGCAGGATGTATGTTCATTGGAGGGAGAGAGAGAGCATGAGGACTTTGATGTTGTGGTCTCAGATGACCCTGATGTTGTAGCTACAATAGCTCAATGTGGCTTATTTAAGTTCTTCCAGAGTGCATTTATGCAGGAACAACCTAGTTTGATGAATGCCTTGATCAATTATTGGCACCCAAATGTGAAGGCATTCATGCTTGAGGGACATTCGTTGACTCCAACGATTGAAGATATCTACTTTTTGACTAGCCTCTCAAGGAGAGGGGAACTAATCAACCTTCACACTTTTCCTTATGGGCCTCACAACATAGCGGAGTTTATTAACCTCCATTGCGAGGTAGGTACTGAGATGGTGGGAACTCAGGTATCGGTTCATAATATCAGCAACCTATTGCTGAAAGCGATAGTTCTAATCATTGGGCGGATTACTTGATCCGCAACTTTACACCAGGCTTCCTAAGCGCACATGAATTGTGCGGTTAAGTGCTTAAATGCAAAATTTTTTTACTGGAGTATTACATTACTAGACTGCATGAAAAGGTAGTTGACAGATTGTTGGATGAAGAGGCACAAAAACTTTGGGTTTGGTACTATCCTTTGTGCTTTCTTCTTCGAGAGGGTGCCTAGTCTAAGTCCGAGCAAGATTTTTCGAGGGAATGTAGCCTCTTCTCTAGTAGTAAATAGATGGGAAGCGTTGTTGCCATGACAGGGGGGAGGGAGGACTATTGAGGCCTTCGATGACAATTTTTTCAATTGGTGATCTCGGTAGATTCTGGTGATAAAGGACTATCCCTATGCCAGAATCGAATTTTCCAGGGACCCTGACATGGGCGTACCTCCCGGAGTGGTACAAGGAGATCTAAGTAAGCTTTCTTTTCAAAGTTATTTTTTTTTTTATGTTTTTTTTATATATATCATTTTTTTTTGTATATTAGAGTATCTGACAGATATGTGTCTGTTATGTGCAGATGTGGGTCTGATGCATCCAACGGACTTTGCGAGGACCAAGAGACATCCTCGACCAGAGGCCATACCAGCTGCAGTCGACAGAACAGTAGCAGCAGGGGGACCTCTATCCATTGAGGTTGAGAGATTTTTGAGACAGGTAGAGTGGAAACTTACCTTTCCCACTCGCACAGTCCCCATGGCAAAGATCGGGGATCTGTCGCCATCTATGCAGCCTCATGTAGTTGGGGTGCCACGAACTTGGGTCCATCTTTTACAACGTTTGGAAAACGTCATTGTTTAGTACAATAGGGGAAACAGGCCCCATCCTTAGTTAGGCTAGACTACCAACGTGTCGAGGGCACCTTTTGTATATTTTTGAGGGTGTAAGCCCTGTGACTCTTTACTGGACGTATTTTTGAGGTGCTTGTCCCACCCATGTACTCTGATATTTTTGATAATATATATGGATTTTATGTATTTTTTATTCCTTATGGATTACATCTACTTTACAAATGTATTTTCATGTGTGTGTATATTTTCCTCATATGTGTGCAATATGCCAATCCAATACATGATTAGCTAGAGCATCTATAACTTGATTCACTCTCATAGGAACATGGATATACGTAATGCAATCAAAGATTCGTTCTAAGAGATGTACGCTAAGGAATCATTGGTGTAGAGTAGGATCGTAAATGTGGTAAACTCCATTTAACTGAGACACAGCCAACTGAGCGTCTAAATATACCCAAAGGCAAGGATACCATGTGACAAAGCATCATGAAGCAACTCTAGAATTGCACTATATTCAACAACATTGTTTGTGGTGTCACCTAAACAGATACCTCCTGAAGATAGCAGCTAGCCTTGAGGTGTGAAAATCACCCAAGCCACATAAGCAAGCCTCTGAGTGTGTCGGCTAGCGTCGTCCGCAAACCCAACGAACACCTATGATTCACTTGACATCTGCCAAAGTGAAAAATATGACATCAAAAATGGCACATCCACAAAACCAAAAAGACAAAAACTAAAAAATGCAAATGTACATGAACTATACATATGTTACAAAAAGTTACCCAAGGTGACCCACCTATGAGTAATACTTTTTGAGGTAGAGACCATTTCTAGGCTCCACCAAAGTATACCAGAAAATAAGCACCCTTTCTAAGAACCTCTTTTACGATGAAAGGTCTGAACCACATGGGTTTGAACTTGCCTTCCCCCAAGGGGTCCTTATCTTGGTCATAGACCAGGACAAGGTTTCCTTCAGAGAAAATCYRAGGAYGAACGGACCAATCATACTGACACTTGACTTTGTGCTTGTGAGCCTTGTTGGCGAAGGCTGCGTCAWGATGTTTCTCATTGAGTTGCTCAAKGTATAATAAACGCTCTTCAAGCGGTGAAATGTCTGACAATAAMTGTACTGCCAACTTTAAAGATGGGATATGACATTCAAGCTAAAAATAGGTTAAAAATCCAAGGAAACACAAGAAATATTTCAATGAAAAAGAAAGCTATGCTGGAATCCAACCTAGGCTAAAATTGCTATGACAGAGACCAAGATTAAATAAAGGAAATCCTTGAAAGGTATAACTCTTGATAAGAAAGAGGATGACTACCTCTCCTTAAACAAAAATTCAACAGCCAGTGTCTGCACGTGAGTTGTGTAAGGTCAGAGAGTGTGTGCACACATGGAGGCCTTATACAGGCTGCGTGTACCTCTGCAATTATTCAAAAAATGAAAAAAAAAAAAAAGCAATCAAACATTGGCAGAGACTACTGGTATTGAGAACCAGAGTCCCTTGAAGACTCAGAAACTTACTTTGACAGAAAAGAAAAATAATTCAAGGAAAAATTCATAGAACAAAACCAATCTAAGGTGAAACCTAAGCTACAAACTGCAAAAAAAAGAGACTAGAATGAGTTCTAGAAAACCCCTGAGAAGGATCATTTCTAACAGGGGAGAGAATGAGTGTCTCTCTAATAAAAAAATTCTGAACCTAGCCATGCTACTCTTACTTCATCAGCTAGAATGTCCACATGTGCTGTGTGAATATTGGGCATGTGTACATGCATGCAAGCCTTATACAGGCCGCATGCACCTTTGTGACTTCCCAAAAATTAAATGCATCCAAGCAAAGAAAGAAGGGAGTACTGGTATGGAAGGCCAAAATCCCTGCTAGCTCAGACTTTTGCAGAAACTCTAAAAACAAGTAATGAAACAATGTTTTTAGAAATACCCAAAAAAGGACTCCCAGAAACCCTTGTGATCCCCAGTATGGTTGCCAATTTTGTTGTGAGTGGGAAATCCCCCTTTGGACTAGCATTTAGGGTTTTATCATGCATGCAGAAAAGACATAAACATTCCTACACATTACCATCATCCCAGACCTAATCCCCATTATTCTTAAGAAAATACATAGTTAATAAGATCAAGTGAACATACCTTATTTATGGCATTTGATATCGATCCCTCTTCACGCTTGGTAGCTCTTTGATTGCAACTCTCCTCCCAAGGTTGACCTGCATTCACAAAAGACAAGAAAAGAACTCCACATGCATTTGATCTACAAATTAATGGGTTAGAGATTTAATCAACATGTATGCAATAAACAATGACAACCTCATATGGTGGGATGGGAAAAGTACTTCTTTATTATTAACTTCACTAAAGAAACTTATAATGATGAAGCTGGCCACTACTCCACGAATTTGGTCCTAGGCTCCTCTTTTACTGTGCACCAACTGCTAACACACTTGCTTCTCTTCTTCGTTGAAATCACAAAATGGTTGTAGAATCTTGGGCAAAGGGGAATATGAATTCGAGTAGAGTTTCTTTACTATGTTTTCCCTCCTTTCAAATGGGACCATTACCCCTTATTTTATAGGCTATAAGGAGCTAGGTATTTGGTCGAATGATCGGCCATGCATTTCCGAAAGGTTTAGTTAACTTACCCAAAGCTGTGTGTTCCATCCACAACTTTCCTTTTTTCGTGCTTCTGTAGGTCCACGTGGGTTTTCGTGGGTCAACTAGCATGGGCACTATAGATACATGTGGTTTGTAGTGGAGCAGGGTGTGTGGGACTTTAAAAAAGGTATTTTTAGGAAGATTTGTTTAGTAGTGTTTTGGAAAAGAAGGAATCTGAGATGGCTTGATGCCAGGTAAGCATGTCTATTTCAAATTAGGGTTATAACACTCCAATTACCTGTCATGTCAACACGTATTGAAACAGATTCACAATGGTGAAGACGATGGTCTTGCGAAATGATATATAATCATGGAACCATTGGACAGCATGAACTGCTACCAATGCAAGTTTTTCAATGTGGGAATAATTGAGTTCCGGTCCAACCAGGCCTCGGCTCAGGTAATAAATCACATATTCTGAGAGAAAATCATCCTCCTGAACTAAGACCATACCGATGGTTGACTCTGTTGTAGCCAAGTACAATAAGAAATCCTTATTATAATTGGGTAGCTGAAGCAGAGGGGAATTCGTGAGGGTGCATTTCAATGTTTCGAAAGAGCATTGAGCGGATTCATCCCAATGAAAAGGAACTTCCTTCTACAGTAAATGCATAAATCCCTTTGTGATCTCGGCATAATTGTAGCTGAAACGTCGTAAAAAGTTTTATTTTCCTTGTAAACTCTGAAGATGAAGGATTGTACGCAGGGGAGGAAACTGAAATATTGCCTCAACCTTGAGAGGATCGACCATGATCCCTATTGTCGAAACTATGAAACCTAGCAAACGGCCCGACGTCACACAAAAATTGCATTTGTTTGGATTCAAGCGAATCCAAAAGTAGCGACATCGCTCAAAGATAAGTCAGAGGTGTGTGGGGTGATCATTTCGCTTACGAGATCATGATGCTAAATCATCTAGGTAGGCCTCAACTATATGTTTGAGGTCATGGAAAGCAAAAGACATGGCCCACTGAAAGGTAGCTCCAACATTTTTCAGACCAAAAGGCATATTACGATAAGCGAATGTGCCCCATGGACAAATGAAAGTTGTTTTGTGTTGGTCTTCGAGTTTGATTTGTATATGATTGTATCCCGGAAAACCATCCATGAAAGAAAAGGCCTCGCAACCTGTGCATTCATCAACGATCTGGTCAATAAATGGTGTGGGGAAATTATCTTTTGGACAAGATTTGCTCAAATCACGAAAGTCCATACATATGTGAATGGTACCCTATTTTTTGTCGACTTACACAGGATTTGACACTCATTGGGTCAAATGGACGGGGTAGATAAAACCTTCTTTGAGAAGTTTCTCTACTTCAACCTTAATAGATGTTGTCTTCTTAGGATTAATCAAACGAAGCTTCTGCTGAACCGACTTAGCGTTAGGATAAGTCGTGATTTTGTGTTAACAATTTTTGGATCAATGCCTGGGATTTCCTCGTAAGTCTAGGAAAAAACGTCATGGAATTATTTAAATAAATCCATGTAGATTTGAGTCTCCTCGGGGGAACAGTTGGCTTTGACGAAAACATTCTCCACGATGCCAGGGGTTCTGGAGATATTAATAGGTATAGTTTCATAAATGGTTGCCATATTACCCTTAGCATAAACAACATGTGAAGCCAAGGGATTGATCGGAAAAGACCTATCTCTAGTCATAGTCAAAGTGAATTCCCCTGCTTCAATTCTTCTTAACTTTGGGAGGAAATAAGATCTATGATGGATATCGTCCCAGGGTTTGTCTGGACTAGTCATTTCTTCAATAATTGCTTCATCTAAAGGAAAGACTAAGTCTAAAGAATCTGTATCAGTAAGGAAACCTTGAGCCCAAATAGGCTCAAGCACCATATCTGACTCTTGTGTCTGAGTCAGATTGGGGTCAGAACAAGCTCAACGAATGATTGAGTATGAAACTTCTTCCATGGACAAAGGCATGGCCATGCCATGGTGCTCTATCCATTCCATCGTAGTAGATGGGGAAGGAATAGTCCACGGATTGTGAAAGTACGTCGTGCGAAATGAAAAGATTTGAAAATTTTCAGCCTGAGGTTGGTCAGGGACAGTCATTATGTAATGGACATTGCCGGTCGGAGGTGAGTAATCGAAAGTACCCATAAATGGTGGGGAAAAAAAACCCCTATGTTGACGATGTCGGGTAGAGTGTTATCAATCATTGTGGTTGTGGAGACTCTCAATGAAGGGTCAGGATAAGAGAAGGATAACTAATCAATGGTCACAATCCGACCCTCGTGAGGAAACAACAAGACCCTGAAAACTGTTGTGACCAGTACTTGCATAGCACAGGTTCAACTCCTTCCTAACAAAATATTTTAGTCGAGAGACGCATCAACCACTTCAACTTCGACACACATGGTTTTTCCCCCTAATTTCATGGGGAAAGAGGGAATGATCCTATGTGGTCAAAAAGAATGATCGTCAAATGTTGTAATAAGAGTAGGTGATGAAGAAAAAATGGGTTGGTCGATGGCCTTCCAACACGCCAAAGACATCACGCATGTCGAGGTGCCCTAGTCCACCACTGTACGAAAAATATTCTAGGTAAACGTTTTCGTGGTGTAAGCCACTACTATCTGAAAATATACGTAGTAAGGAAGACGAGGTTTTAAGTCGGTGGTATCAAGCACAATCATTACCAGATTACAAGTCTCATCAGAGCCTAAGGTAGCTAACATGGCCTTTCTCTGGGAAAGGAAACTCTGGAGGACTTCCAAAGAAGACATCGCAGAAGAGGTTTGTGATAAATCCTCCACCACAGAGTAGTTCTAGGCAACCCTTGCATTTGGGTTGTAATAATTGTTTTTGAACACACCTTTTGAGATGTGCATCGTTGTTTCGCCAAACGTCTTCTCAATCTAAAGAGGAAGAGGTGGGTTTTTGGCTTCTTTACCCTTCTCAGAGGTGCCTGGATTTTCATAATCATGTGCTCTAGTCGTTATATAGGCATCACCTTTCATCATATACACATTTGCGGATGAAGGATTACTCGAAGACAGAGGGGGTCCTTGACTGCCCCCTTCCGCGCTCGAGGATTCTTGAGTTATATTTTTCCTATGTGGAAATGGGTTCATTAACATGGCAGGCTGTTGCTGTGCCAATAACTTCTGGGCCTCTACAAGCCGAGGGCACTGATGGGTAGAGTGGTCTTCCTTGCAAATATTATAAGGATACTTTGACTTCTTCTTTTCAGTGTCACCCCTACCAACATTATTGGTGGGTTTCTTATCCCCCTTACCCTTTTTCTATTGTTTCTTATTTCCGTTAAGATGCTAGGTGGCCTTTGGGTTTGTCATGTGCACACAATGTACATCCGACTTTTGGGTAGGGGAGCATCCGAACTGGTGGTCTGGCTGGACGTTGTTTTTTGTATCGAAAATTGTTGCAATTGATTTAAGAATGGATCAACGGGCTTTATTTGTGCTAAACCAATAATGCCATCAGCATATGGTCCACACATTTGCCTAGTTTTTTCAAGGATTGACCTCTATGCATCTGGAAAAATATTGTAGAGTAAACTAGACTGAGAGTAAATTATCTCTAGTTGTTGCGCTCTCATTATCGCATCTTCCTCGGAAAACACTATGGATGTTGCGATGTCTTTAGATAACTGGGTTACCAAAGACTTAATCAACCACTCTAGCAGGAATGCTGGTGGGACTGGAACCTTTATTAAACTCTTCTGGCATCTCTAGTCTCGGATATGATCGGAGATATGGTCCTCTTTTGTCTGCTCAAAATTGGACATCAATTCAGTGTCAGCGTCGTATCTCACAGGTAATTGGAAATGGTTCAAGAAATCCATTGCCAATTTGCTGAATGAAGAGTATTTTGAGTGGTCAAGCTCGATGTACCATTTCACAGAACTCCCTATGAGAGTGCATTGAAACAATAGCAACTGAACAGAGCCATCTCTTAATGAGTTGGATGAGCACCATAAGTGAAAGGTAGTCACATGATCACCAGGATCTTTGTTAGTCTTGGCCTCAAAATTTGGAATGTCCAAAGGAAACTTGGTCAGCATAGGAGGCCAACTCGGATCATGAGAGATGGGGTCATTTAAGAGCCTTGTCAAATTTGGCAAGTGCAGGGTTGCCAGAAATGGTAGTTTGGGTTGTGGATTCTAGCCAAAGAAAAAGGAGCTTAGGGTTTGACTGGCAACAGGTTGCCAGGAAAACCTAGGTCACTGGCCAAGGCTCTGGGAATAACCATGGTCATGACCAGTGTATGGATTGTGCACTTGTTGAGACATCATCAACTATTTCCCATAATAAGACCTAAAGGGTTGAGCTTGCTTCTCATTCTAAGGATTTTGGGAGGGGTTGCCCCCTACTGATCTGATGGGCATAGGCGTTGGGCCTTTCCTGGGGTTCCACTAGGTATGGAAGGGGTTTCCCCTGATCGACATCCCTCGCAAGGGGACTAGTCCTTGTCATGGATTCCAAGGTCCTTGTGAGGAAGGAATTCCTAAGTGTGCCCCCTCTACAGGAATAGTACCTTGTACAGGATGTGGTTGTCCATAACCGGGGTTTCCCCCGGCCAAAACGACATCTGACGAGAAAGAATTATTACCAAATGCATCGAAAAAAGAGAAAGGTGTTGAGCCAACCGACATATTATATGGAGGGAGTGCTTGACTACCTACTCCAAACAAGTTTACATTAGGCCCGATGGAGTGTTGAGGAACATTGCTGAGCGAGGGGGACGAAGGGGGTATATGACCCCTGCCGTAAGGGAAAGAGATAAAGGGAGCTGAAGTGCCCCCCATAGATCCTTGTAGAGGAGTGTTGGAACTCCCTCCCCCTAGACCTAAAGTCTATAGAGTGGAGGAGGAAAGTAAATTACTCGTACTGAAGCCAAGCATCCTGTATGAGAAAGGAGAGCCTGTTGCATTCTGAGTAAATGGAGGAGTGATCACTACCATAGATTGAATCTAACCACTTCCTGATGTAGAAGCAGTCAAGCCCATGGTGGCCTGAATCGACGATGGTTGGTTAGGAGGTGGAACACCCCCAGTAGTGATAGTCATGAAGGAAATATGAGTATTCCCTGAAGAAGTGGTAGCGTTTTCTTCCATTGTTGTTGGTGACACTACCTGATGCTCATAAGGTAGAACCTATATGGCGATGGGAGTCGATAGATCAGTGATGGGAGGGTTATACAGACCAAGAGCCTCTACTCCGAGGTCAAAAATGATTGTTTCCTCTAGAATCAAAAGTTTTCCTCTCGAAGATGGGTTGGGCATAGTTTCCTATAACCCAGTTGTCTCAAAAGACCCTTGTTGGTCTAATTTTTTCCTTAGTGGCGACGGGGTGGGTTTGAGGTCAACCGGCGGCAAGCCCAAAATCCTTCAAGACCGGTAGAACTCTTGATCCTCCACTCTGTGAGAAGATTAAAGACACACTAGGGAAATATATAATCGTTTGACAACCAACACGCACTAGAAAAAGTACCTATGAGATCAAACAAGCAATCACTAACTAGTTGGAAGAACAATTACAACAACCAACACTAGAGCAACTTACTGGTGCAAGTGAAACTTGAATACAAAAGCACCTTCCGGGTATACTTTGCAAAGTGTGGCTCAATGTCTATCCTAGATACCACGATATACCACCGCAGTCACCTGTGTAAGTCCCTAAGATAAAGGAAACTAGGTTGTTAGCGCGTGAACAGTCACCCGAGTGGGTACAATTAAGGGTAAAATAAAGGCAACTAGGTTATCAAGCCTGAAACCTGTCAAGGGTATCGAAAGCAAGTGGTCTAGAAGACAAATGAGGACCTCGAATGGATTCGAGACCCACAAAGCTCCGTGGAAAATGCTATCGATGAAATCTCAAGACAAGCCCTCTATATGTGTTCCCCACTATGCTTAGTCCGGCTTTGGAGGGGTTATCTCCACTACCTTTCCGCATGAAACCTCGTTTTTAGCCCCTGTGTTAGAGGGGGTTCCCGGATAACTTTCAGGATACTGGAATTTTAACACTCCCTAGCACAAAATCTTATTTATGTTTTGCATACTTGAAGATTTTCCTCTCCAACCTAAATCAAGGCTCTAGCCTAGACTAGTTGATGGACCCTACAAAACATCAAGTCTAGTTGATTTTAATTAATCGTTAATTTTTTTGCTTGTCTTAAGTCAAAGGTTATGAAAGTGAAACTAGTGATGTTTTGAGAGACGAAAGAGAAGATAAACATAAATATGGAAACAAAATAACTTCTTCTTGACAAATTCAGATTTGCTATTTTAAATTCTTTAACCAACTTTTCAAACTTTTTTTTTCTAAGATCGTTTAACTGAAAAAATCAAAACAAGATTTCACTCGACTACGAGCTACTTATTGTCCTAAGTCAATCATCCAAGAACTTACGAAAACAATATTTTTCCTAATGATTAACACAAACAACCAACTATTTAACCAAACCAAGAAGTAAAAAAGAGATTTTGTGTGTTTTTTTTTTATTATTATGCTTCAAAAACAAGAAAATTTAAAATTGTATGCCTTCTTTTTTTTCTGAAGAAAAAAGGTGAAAAAATAAAAACAAGACAAAGCCAAAAAGTACTTCTTGCCAACCACAGACTGTGGGGAGTTATTGACAACCAAAAAGGTAGATCAGACCGACTCACTATCTCATCAAAAAACCTAGAAAAGCAACAGAAGAAATATTTCAAATGAAAAAGCGAGCTATGCTAGAATACAACCTAGGATAAAACTACTTATGAAAGATACTATAAAGAAAAAAGAAAAACATGGGAAGTAAAAACTTGACAGGGAAGAGGATGAATGCCTCCTCAAAATTTTCTATTTAGACACGCGACTGTCACTTCCGCAACTAGCGTATGCACGTTGACTGCCCAAAGATAGAACATGTATGGACATGTGTAGGCCCACTACATGCCATGTGTGCCTTTGTTTCTCCTCAAAAGAATACATACAAGTAGCTAAGCTCAGGCAGGGAGTATTGGTATTGAAAACCAAAACCCCTTAAAGGTACAAAAACTCACTTTAACAGAAAAATAAATAAAGGAAATTTGAGAAAACAAAGCTAAACTAAGGTTATACCTAGGCTACTGACTACAACAACAAAAACCAGAACTAGATCCAGAAAACCCCTGAGAAGGATCACTTCTGACAGGGAAGAGGATGACTACCTCTCTTTAAGAAAAAAAAAACTGGACTTAGACATGCGAATGGTATTTCAACATCCAACGTATGTACGTGGGTTGTATGAATTCAGGGCACGTGTATACACGGGAAGAGCTTCTACAGGACGCGTATGCCTCTGTGGATTCCCGAAAAAATAAAAAATGGTCAAGCGAAGGAAGCAGGGAGTACTAGTATGGAATACCAGAATCCCCACTAGCTCAGACTTTTGTAGAAACTCAGAAAAAGGTAGTAAAACCATTTAAAAATACCCAAAAATTATCCCCAAAAACCCTAGAGATCTCCCCAATATGGTCGCCAATTCTGTTGTGGGTGAGAAATCCCTCCTACAAACTAGCATTAAGGGTTTTATCATGCATGCAGAAATCAACTAAAGTCTCCTACTTCTTACCAACATCCCAATCGTAAACCCCATTATTCATATGAAAATACAAGGTTAAAGAGATCAAATTGCTGACCTTAGTTTCTGTGTTTGATGTCGATCCCTTTAACATTTGGTCACTCCTTGACTGCAACTCTGCTCCCAACATTGACCTGCATTCATAAAAGACAAACAAATAACTCCACATGCATATGATCTATAAACTAATGGGTTAGAGATTCTATCAAAATACAATCAATCTTTAAACATTTGAAAACCTCATATGGCGGGACGGGAAAAGTAGTTATTTTATTAATCTCACAAGAATACCTTACAATAGTGAGATTGGCCATTGCTCCTCTAATATGGTCATGGAATCCTCTTCAAATGTTCTCCAACTGCTTTCGTTTACGCTTCTCTTCACACAATAGTTGCAAAAGTTTGGGGCAAGGGGAATGCTAAATCGGGTATAGTTTCTTTTCTATGATTTTCCTCATTCCAAATGGGACCCCTACCCCTTATTTTATAGGATAGAAAGGGCTAGGTATTTGGTCAAGTGACCGATTATGGGAGGTCAAACAGTTTAGTTAACTTACCCAAAATTGTGTGTTCCATCTGTAACTTTCCATTTTTCGTGCTTTTTACGTATACGCGGGTTGTAGTGGGTCAGCCAGTGTACACGCACATGCAATAGTGGAGAAAGGCGCGTATGCCTTCAAAAAAAGGTATTTTTTAAGAAGGTGTTCAGTAGTGGCTTTGGTAAAGAAGGCAAATGAGATGGCCTGATGCCAGGTAAACATGTCTGGTGCAATTTAGGGTTATAGCATTCACTCAGCCAACTACTCCATAGGGTAGCATGGGCAGTAGTATGCTACCGTGAGAAACATCCATGATGCTATTTTGTAGAAGCCATAGGCTTCATATTTTGATATTTTGGTCTCTAGACAGAAAACACCTTTTTGTAAAACATTTTATCGTTATATATATAGACGAGGCTTCTACCGGCTTACTTTTCTTTATATACAACATCTGATGTTTGATTGGATTTATAAATGTATCAAATGTTTGTCTAACACATAATTATCTAATGCATCAGTTAATGTATTTAGACATCTAGGAATGTGTTGATACACATGCAACGATGGTCTAAGAATAGTATTTCTTCAAGTAAAGCCCATTTCTGGGTTCACTCAAAGGAATTCCATCATAATCCACTAACGCATAAGATCCCTTCTCTAACACTCATTTGACGATATAAGGACCTTGCCACATCACTTCAGACTTTTTGTCTCCTAGTAGATCATGATCTTGTTCATAGAGGAGAACGAGATCACCCTCAAAGAAAACACGTGGCTTGACATGTTTGTCATATTGGGCTTTCATGCACTTCTTCTGGGTTTCAATAACTAGGGTGGCATCATGACAGGTCTCATCTAATCAGATAAGATACAATAGACTTTATTCCTCGGCAGAGGTGTTTGGCAGAAGTTTGACGGCTAGCTTCAACGATGGTATCTCACATTCAATCGGTAGAACAATTTCGATACCATACACTAGCTAAAAAGGCATAAATCCCATGGCAAACTTCACGAATGTCCAATAGGCCCAAATTGCTGGAAACGACATTGTGTTCCAACTTGTCCTATGGATTCCTATTATCCATCAAAGCATGGTAATAAGAACTTTGTTTATTGATTCAACTTGACCATTGGCCTATGGGTAGTAGGGGGTTGATTTTTCATGTCAAACACCCAAATTTTTGGTAAGCTCAAACATCATGAAATTCTAAAAATGACTATCATGATCAGTGATGATAGCTTGTGGGATTTTGAATCATGTGATGATATGATTGAATATGAATAGGGCTACAGTTTTTCTGGTATTGTTGAATGTAGGCATCGCCTCAGCCCATTTCGTCAAATAATCCACGGCTACAACGATGTATCCATGCCCCCCGACTGAGTGAGGGTTATAGGTCATGAAATCAATGCCCCATTTTTTGAAAGGTCCAATGGAAACTATAGGGTGTAAAGGAGCAGGATGCGATCTTATTTTGTTTTTGTATGTTTGACAAGTATGGCATTTTTGGATGGAAATAATACAGTCTTTAAATAAAGAAGGCCAAAAATACCCTGCTCGTAAGATCTTTTGGGTAGTAGCATACCCAGACATGTGACCACCACATGCTCTAGAATGGAATTCATTCAAAGATTTCTTGGCCTCATCATAGGTGAGATATCGTCGAAAAATGGAGTCAACTCCATGGCGATAAAGAGTGCCACCAAGGATAATATACTGACAGGATTGGTAATGTATACGATGACAGTCAGCACTAGACAAATCGGACCATAAAGTTTGAGTATGGAGATAAATAATGATATCCCCATACCAAAGGTCATCGGAACTTATCAGAAAAAGGGATTCATTGGGTAAAGAATCCTCTGCTACATTTTCTGTCTCAGTGCAGGGAAGGTCACATATAAGTTCGGAAAACACCAAGGATTTCTTAGACTTAGAGCGTTCAAACTCTAATTCAAACTCTTGGAGAATCACTATCCATTTGGAGTATTTTCCCCCTAGAAATTTTCATGTAAGAATGTGTTGCATAGGGTTGGAATTGGAAATTACAGTGGTCTTGCATAATAGGATATAGTGAGGGAAACGTTGGACATCTTGAACAGCTGCCAAGGCCAATTTGTAAACATGTAAATATTTGGCTTCGATAGCTGTGATACTCTGACTCAAATAATAGATGACACTTTTGTCATGTAAATCATCTTCTTGGACTAGAACCATGGCAATGGTAGAATCTGAAGTAACGAGATAAAGGAAATAATATCGACTATAATCGGGTAGGAAAAGTAGTGGGGTACGGGTTAAAATCAGTTTCAAAGCTTCGAAGGCTTTGTTGGTAGTGGTATCCCATACGAACTCAGAACCTTTCTTCAACAGTCAAGTAGATCCGAGCGTCAACTCAGCATAGTTTGGGATAAAATGATGTAAAAAAATTTCCTTCCCTTGCAAACTTTGTAGCTGGTGGAGTGAGGAAGGAGGAGATAGATTGAGAATTGCCTTGACCTTCAAAGGATCTACCCTAATCCCTTTAAATGACACAATAAATCCTAGAAGTTGGTCGAACTCCACACGGAAGACACATTTGTGTGGGTTTAAGCGTATATGATAGAACCGACAATGAAGGAAAATGGCTCAAAGGTGTGTCGAATGGTCACTATGATGCATGGAATGCGCTGGTAGGTCATCTAGATATGGTTGTACAATATGCTTGATATCATGAAAATCATAAGACATGGAACATTGAAAAGTCGCACCGGCATTCTTTAAACTGAAGGGTAGATTCCGGTAGGCGAAGGTGCCCCAAGGACAAATAAAATCAATTTTATGTTGATCCGTGGGCAAGATGTTAATTTGATTATATCCGGAGAAACCATCCATCAAAGAGAATATTTCACTCCTGACACAATTGTTGACAATATGGTCAACGAATGGGGTGGGAAAGTTGTCCTTAGGACAAGCTTTGTTAATATCCCTATAATCAGCGCAGACATGGATCATACCTTGTTTCTTGTTAACCAAAACTAGATTGGATACCCAATCAGTTAAATCCATGGGATAAATAAAGCCATCTTTAAGAAGTTTTTCAAACTCAAGCTTGATAGCAGCTGCTTTATGGGGGTGGATCGGATGAAGTCTCTATCGAACGGGTTTAGCGCCCGGGTACGTCTTAATTTTGTGTACAACAATATCAGGTTCAATACCCAACATCTCTTCATATCTCCATGCGAAGATGTCATGAAACTCCTAAAAAAGGGAATTATATGCGACAACCTCATCAGTGGAACATGAAGCTCGTATGTAGACTTGGGAACAGAAGAGACAACAACAATGGTCAATGGAGTCAAGATCCATTGGTAACTCTCTAAGGTGTGTTGTTCTAGGAAGAGGCTAGAACGATGATGCCCATCATCCCATGGGGTATCTTCCATGGACATAACCAACATGATCATCTCGCCCATGGGAAAAATAATGTGGAAAGGATAAGGAGATAAATCACCAAGAGAGGAAGTGGAATGGCTTGCCGATTGAATGGCTCGATAAGTGGATTCAACTGGACTTAAAGGCATCTAGTCACCATAGCGAATATAATCACCAAGTGCGGGTACTATCCATGGATCAGAAGACACGAGGGTTTCACGAACGGAGGTGGAAATCATGTTGATGGAGGCAACCAAAGGAGGTGGAACATCAAGTGGTGGGATCGGGTTAGTACCCATCATATTTGAATCTTTTAGTAGACCCACACCGACATTATCATACCCAGGGAGTGTCCTTGAAATGAAGGGTACGTTGCTAGCATGAGCATCAGAGTTAAAAAAGGTTAGTTGGTCTAATGTAACAACTTTTCCCTAGTGTGGAAAATGTATGACACGAAAAAGAGTAGATACAACTGCATGCATGGAATCAATCTAGCTACGGCCAAGTAAGAGGTTGTAATCAAGAGGTGCACCAAAGACCTCAACTTCAACATTGACTGATTTGACTTCTAACATAATAGGCAATGAGGGGAGGGCACCGTAGTGTTTAAAGCCAAAGCCATTGAAGGCTTTGAGCGTGTTATTTGATTCAGTTAAGGGAGGAGAGCCAATGGATTTCCAACAATAAATAGACATTATGCACATCGAGGCACCCTCGTCAATAATGGTTCTACAAATGTTATTGTTTGTGAAAACAACTTGTATCTAAAATGTGAGTTGAGGGGGTGTCCTTGGAATGTGATCCTCGAGGTAAAAAATTATCAAATTCATATCCATAGGGTCAATTCCACCAACAGATTTTAATAGTTCCTTTCGATGAGTAGGACAACTTTGAAGGACTTTGAGAGATGACATCGTTGAAGGTTCTTGCACCAGATCTTCTACAATACTGTAGTTTTGAGTAGCATGTGAATGAGGGTTGAAGGTAAAATTTCGAACAATACCATTTGGGGGAGGAAAAAGAATTGTATCAAGACTCAGTCATTCAAGATGAAGAGGGTCATTGGGAGGTGAAGTTGAGGGAGACTTTTGAACCAACGGAGGTGGTATATCATCAACTTTCTCTTTTGAGGAAGAGTCATATTTGGCCCAAGTGGTAAGTGTAATGTCATTATTTTTTGAATCACCCATGCACATAAGAACATAAGAAGTAGTGGAGAGAGAGAGAGTTGGTCATGAATGACCAATTGGGCCTACTGCTAGGAAGGGAAAGGTTGGGACAAAATGGCAGGTGTGGGAGGTTTCGCGGTCCCTTGAAGGAACTTAGTAACCTCTGCCTGTCTTGGACAATATTTCGTGTAGTGATCATCACCACAGAGAAGGCAAGGGTATTGGGGCTTGTGTTTATCCTTATCATCAACAGGTTGTGTTTTGGATTTCTCAAATTGCGGGTTATTTTTGTCCTCCCTATTCTTACCCTTCCTTTTTTTAGATTTATTTTTCCCGGCAGGGGTAGATTGAACGAAGTTCACCTCATAATTTTTCCCAGTGGAAGAAGTAGGAGACGAAGAATTTTGAACATTAGAAGAAGTAGAATTGGGATTGGTGGGAGAGGCTTGTGTGGATTGAGGTTGAGCATGGAAAGTGCCAATCACACCATCAGTTGCATGAAAAGCAGCAGGGGTAGTTGAGGTAGTGATGGTAGAAGGATGAGGTGCATCAGGGAGCAAATCGTAAAGATTACTTCTTTGTGAATAAACAAGGTCGAAGTACTGAGTGCGACTGATCGCCTGTTCTTCTGTGACAACTCCACCCATGGAAATGTCATGAGATATTTTATTCACGAAGGATTTCTTGAACCATTCTGCCAAAAAATGATCGGGAAGATCGTGTTTGATCAAACATTGTCTTTGTCTCCACTCATGAATGTGATCGGATATATGAGTGGCCTTATTTTTCTTGAAGGAACTTAAAATATCAATTCCCATTTCATAACGGATTGTAAACTGGTAGTGGGTGAGGAAATCCATGGATAGGGTATTAAAGTCGGTGAAGAAGATTTGTAGTAATTCTATATATCACTTTTTAGCTGAACCCGTAAGAGTTCATTGGAAGAGTCATAACCGAATGGAATCATCCATCAAAGAGTTGGACGAACACCAAAGGTGAAAATTCAAGACATGGTTGTTTGGATCTTCTCCTGGTTTACCATCAAATTTTGGAATTTCAGATGGTAGCTTGGCCGGTATAACGAGCCAATGCGGAGAATGCAGGATGGGATCATTCAAGATTCTAGACAAGTCAGGAAGATCCAAAGTGGCTAAAAAGGGTAACTGTCTATTCACGTGAGGATATTGGTGACTTTGGGGAGGAAGTCTCATTGGTATACTAGTAGGACCATAAGCAGTCTGCATGTGAGGTGAAGGTCTTGACAGATTTGGATGTGAATGTGGAGGTATGTATCCCATAGGGTTGTACTGATTAGGGATATTCCCCTGAAAAGGGACACTAGATTGAACGTTTGAACCCCAAATGGGATTGGAATAACCGAGATATGATTGGCCCGAACTAAGGGGTATGAAAGAGATAACTTGAGGTTGTTTCCCCCCAGATGATTGTGGATTTCCCTGGATGATAAGGTTCCAATACTGGGCCAATGATCCTAGATTTTTTTTTCCATAAGGTGGGGTAGGACTTCCAAGTGGGGGTTGTCCTCCAAGCGGGGGTTTTGTTTCAATTGGGCTATGACCTCCAAATTGCGTTGGCCCCCTAGTGTTATATTGTCCTCCAATGGGCATCTGAAAACTAGAAGTGAATGATGGAGTAGAGCCTCCAATAGTATTGGAGCCACTTGGTCCAAATCCGCCCATAGACGGTGGATAAGACCCTCCAAAAGGGACCTAGGAAGGTGTCAGAATGAAATCGACAACAACATTGTATCTAGAAGGGGTGAAAATCCTAGGGGCTACGGAAGGAGCTTGGGTGGGAATGGGGATGGAAGTATTTAAAGCATGGTACCCATGAGGAAGACATGGGACATGTCTAGACAAAAGTGGTGTATTGATGGGAGCTTGGGTAACCACCGTATTCCCAATGGGAATAT
Source organism: Picea engelmannii (assembly GCA_009831015.1). NCBI lineage: Eukaryota > Viridiplantae > Streptophyta > Pinopsida > Pinales > Pinaceae > Picea > Picea engelmannii. The sequence goes on from ML827900.1 coordinate 161,257, forward strand.
TCGTAGCGTTTGGGACCATTGTAGAATGGGCCATCTGAAGAGGGATGGTCGAGATAGGACCAGCAGATGGTGTCTCTGAACCAATGAATAAATAACAAGTTGTATTGTTAAAGTGACCTAAATATATCGTAAATGTAACAGATGTCTCAGGTGGTTCAGATATGACAGGTATATCAACACCTACCTCTGAGTTGGGAGGGTTCTGCCTAGAAGTCAGAGTTTGAAATATGTCAATGGTCCAAAAGGGATCCTCATTTTCAGGGCTAGTAAGAAGTCTGGTTGGTATTCCATAAGTTTCAACAACAAGTTCTCCAGAGGAATTAAGCTGGAGAATGTCTCTCATATCTAGGAGGTATCCGAAAAGCATCTAGAGAATCAGAAACAATTTGATAATTGTCTAGAGAATCAATTCTTTCCACTTGAGATGGTATATTGTCCTGGACCTCACTCTGTTGAGGAGATCCCTCTGGTGGGTTAGGAAGCAAGGTTTCAGAAACTTTTGGATCTTCTGGAGGTAATCCTTGCATCCTACATGAACGGCGTGGAGGGTCAATGTTGGATGAACCAAAAATTTTATGGAAAAAATCTGTGGCCAACTATGAAAACAAACAACACTCACTAATAAAATCTAGGAATCAGACCACGCAAACAAAACATTCTTATTTCAAAGTCACTAATTGGTGATGAAATCCAACGTCGCGAAGTCAAGACAAGAAGGGGATAGGACAAAGCGGGTGGAAAAGTTACATTGGCGACCTGCTTAACGGACTTACACCTTGGTAAAAGATCCCACACATAATGATGGGTATACCCTCCAAGGATCCCGAGTGAGTCTGGCCAACGTCAATTGCAGGTACCTTGAAGACTTGCCCCTCCATAGTCACCTCATGTAAGACCCTAAGAATATAGGTAACTAAGACTACCAAGAACAACAATGATGCCTAGGGAAACAGTTGACAATCTGATCCACACACAAGGGCAGGGTATCTAGCCCAAAATCAACTTGAGAGGATTCCAATCATCATTGTGGATATACCTTCAAGCGACCCCCATAATACACACAATCTCTACACTGAGATCAACAAAGCAGGGTGAGTAACTCTGCCAATCTCAATGCAACCTCAGGTTTGACCCTTGTGTGAGAAGGGATTCCCAGGACAAAATATTGAAAATGGAATTAAACACTCCCTATCACAATATGATATTGTGTGTTTTGTAATTTGGGGAGTGTGTCTCACATCCTATTCCAAAGCTCTATCCTAGCTAATGTTGGTGTAAAATATCCCTAGAAAATAAAAGTTACTAGTTGATTTTTTAGATTTCGCAATGTTTTTTAAGAGTTGTTGTTACTCAAGAGGGAGACAGGAATGAAACCAATGTTGTGCAGGACCTTGATCCAATAATATGCAAATAGAAATGAATGATGCAAATTTTCGTTCAATGAACTCTATTTACAGCAGGGAGAAGGTATTTCCGAAATGATGTAAGCTACGAAATATACTTTTTTTTTCTTAAATGGACTCAAATGCAAACAACCAAAAGACAATGCAGTTTCTCAATGTTCCCTTTTTTTGGACGCAATAAATTTTCTTATATATGATTACTTGAAAGAGTAAGTGAATTTAAATTCTTTCTTCCTAAAACCAAATCAGGGGCAAAATGAAGAAAGGACAAGTAATGCAAGAAACAATTATACACTCAAAAAGAACCCAAATCAAACTTTCAATGGAGATAAAAGTAAAAAATGACAAGAAAGTGTTCCTTCAAATGTAAATGAAAAATGGCTTCCCAATCATCAAGAAATCCAGAATATGTAATCAATCCAAAACTTCAAGTCCAATAAAAGACTTTTAATCGAACAAGGACTTAGATACTAGCTCAAAGATTATACCCTTGTCGATAAAAATCAAAAATAAAAGACTGGAAAAACTAAAAAGAGGTGTTCAATCTCCGAAATCACCCAACAACAAGTTAAATTCCAGAAAACAGTCAAGGGCTGACATCAAAAGTCCCTCCCAGCTGATCAAAGAAAACCTGGGATTAACTGAAGCTAAAAACCCAACTCAAAATATTTCACAGGAGCTGCCACAACCTAATAGCACATTACAGTGTGGAAATCAAGAGTTTTCACAGGCCATAAATAGATAGGGTGCAGAAAGTCTACACTGAAGCAAACAACTAGGGTGTGTAAATTGAAGGTTTCTGCTAGCTATGTATTGGGTACAGTGTGGAAGTGTCTATAAATCAATAAATTTTGAGAAGAGAGTAAAGGATCTAAGTGGACCTTCAAACCCATAGAGCCTGAGTGGATCTCCCATAGACTTAGATACTGATTTCAAGTAAAAAGAATAGGTTAAAATAAAATGGACAAAAAAAACCCACAATCAAGTCGTCTCCCCCGTGGAGTCACCAATTTTGTTATTAGATAAATCGGTGAATGCATACATAAACTAATCTCCCTAGATCCACCTGGATCTAGAACAAAACAAGACAGGACATGACGCTTTCCCTAAGTTTCTACCATTGAATTTACTACCAAAGAAGGAATAGATGACATACCTTTAGATATTGCTTCATTATATCTTTGTTGTCCCTGGTTTGCTCTGGTTGTTTTTTGAGATCATATCTGCAATGACACAAACCAACCAAAGTGAAAGAAACAATTGTAGATTCAATCGAGACCTAAACATGTGATCAAGGAGTCATGTAATAAAACACTAATGATTTTATGGGAAAGAAACATGTCACCATTTCATATTAAGTAAAAGTGGAAGATACAACCAAATTGCCTTGATGGCACAAGTTCCCTTTCAATGGTCCTTTGTTCCAACACACACATACACTTGGTCCAAATTTGTATGAAGATGGTCCACAAAAGCTTGATGGACAAATGGAGGCCCAAAGCATTAGTTGTAATAGGATCCTTCACACAGTCTTTAGCCCATTCTTTCAGCAATTGTTTGCTCAATCTTGCTTAACCTTTTCCATGAGAAATCCATTATTATATAGGAGAATATGAAGTGGTTACAAGGATGAGGATGATCCCACCAAATCAAAGAAACTAGTAGGATCACAACCATATAGACACCACCTCACATTCCAAAATATTATTCTTCTAGAAACTTCATGAAACTTCTTCCTTTCCTTAGCTTCAATCGTCATCGCACCCTGCCTATATAGCAAAATGAGGAAATCCCATGAGCCAGGCATAGGGCAGCCTATGGAAATCAAGTATTTCTGCATTGTGTACCACTCTCTTCATGTGGCTTCATTATAAAAATATGCCTTGTATGGGAAGAACTTAGTCATTTTTCCATGTAAAAGATTGTTTTGAGAGCCTGAACACATGCATGTAGGGTCATCATCGGAGTGACCAAAATAATGTGTAACATCCCATAAAGATTGTACACCCCATAATACTGTACACCCCTACATGGGTTTTGGGGTGCTCATCCCCTCATCTGGGGGGTCTAGGGGAAAGTGGGACTTCGATGGGGGTTCAGAGGAAAGCGTTCCCTGATGGGGGTTCGGGGAGGATGCCCCTGATGAAAAATTTTCCTTGTAAATGTATATTGTAATTTAATAGTAAATTTGGACCGTTCATTATAAAGTGGTAGATATGACGGTAGAATTTATGTTAGGGTTTTTTTCCCTAGAAGGAAACCCTATTTTATGAGGGAATTTTATTTTGGATGTGTATCATTGCGAATATTGTATTTTGAGAGAGGAGACTGTGAGCGAAAGAAGAGGAAGTTACATTGGGTGTGTTGTAGGTTGTATCTCTTCATTTGTTGGATAATAATAAAGTAAGTACCTAGAAATTTCTCTAGTGGATGTATCCCACACTGGGTGAACCACATATGTATGTGTATCTATTTTATTGTGTATCCTTTTTGTTTTATTTCTGCATTTTTTTTTTTTTTCTCCACGATCATGTTTTTCTAACAATTCCCTATGGATTGTTTACATCTAGGATAATATACCAGTCTAGTGCGCGGTCTCTCAGTGTGGTTGAAAACTTTGTGAGTTTTGTATCCTCATATGTGATATGTTTTTCTTCCCATATTTTCTCGCATATGAATAAGTTCTTTTCAGGGTCCTTTGTTGCCTCTCCCAAAAATTTTGGTAATCTGATTATGGGATCATGTCCTGCCATTTTGAACTGTGTTGAACTACTGCCTCCACACGGTGTAGATAATTGAATATTACTTTCTCAACTGGATCCCATAGTTGGTGATCCTTGATTGGATTCTTTTCCTAGTTTTTTTATTCCACTAAAATTTGTTTGTCTAAATGCTCATGTTCTTTCTGGTGTATTAATCACACATGGGTTTGTAGGTTCCACAATAACGGTGATCTAGATTGGAGTTCTGGCTTCTGTCCCTAACCTTGGACCTCCTATTTTATTTTCATATGTTGTGCATAGGATTTCCTTAATATGATCCATAGCCTAGAGATCCTCTACCTCGTCTTCATCATTTTCCAAGCCCTCTCTATCATCTATGTCTCTCTTCTTGTTACTCATTTTATATTGGTAGGGTATTTCGATGCACATCTTCCCATATTTTTCCATTATCTTCTTTATATGGTCTTCTTCCATCGTGATTGGGTCCATGGACTCCTTCTTTTTTCCTTTATCCATCTCCTTTTCCATATCTCAACCTCCTGTCAGTGCTTCCCCCTTTCCCCCATGCATGAAGGGAAGTTTAGTTGTTTGATTCCATGGTAATCACATAGTTGTCATACAATAAAATCTTGATTGAAGTATATAGTGATGTGATGTACCTAACTCTATCTCCCTTTAGAAAATATTTCTCTATTGTGGTGTAGGACTTCATGGTATTATTACACATCAAAATTCCTCACTTCGACAATGTCACATTCTCATTGTCGCAAGTGTCGCAAGTGTCACAAGTGTTGTAAATGTCACATTTTCGTTCTGCATATATCTCATTGTGAACGACACCATGAAAACTCTTGATACATCCTCTAAGACATGTGGGAAGGGGAAACCACATCATTTGAAAAGATAAGATTTTTTTTTTCCTTTAGAAATGGTCATCTTAACGAAATTTGGGAAGATCAACGCTCCCCTACTCATATGCAGGGAGTGCTAGTGCTCCTTGTCCATCTAGCAGGGAGTGTTGCAACGCTCTATCGCCAATTTTGAGGGAGCATCGATTAGTTGAGAGAATCATGGGAAGAAATCCCCCTTATCTCTAAAGACAACTAGAGATGATCTAAGTTGGTTTGGCTCGAATCCAAGCTTTAGGCTACATCTAAGGGAGATGCCACAACTGATGGAGTCATATCCTCAACTTATTCCAAATATGACTAAGGTGATTAAGCCTCTCAAAGCCTATAAAAGGAATCATTTCTCATGGTGAAAAAGATGATAATATCACCAAAAAGTATTGTCATTCTGATCGTGGATGTTTCGAGCAAGGGGTTGGATAAGGAGGACCTGCAGAGGTTGTTGCAACTGCATCTACAGATTGTAAGTGCCTTGTAATGTTATCATTAATATATGCTTGGCCTATTTCCTTCAAGTTTGTGTATGGTTGCATATACTTGTCTTTTTTTGATAAATTTTGTTTAAACTAATCTTGTTAGAGTAGGAAGTATGTATTGTCTTTGATGTCTATTGGATTGCAGTTCTCACTAAGGAGCTTGAAGATCAAGTTCAACCTGGATTAAGCAAGTACAAGATTCAGAAAAAAGTACATCATACTTTCTTCCTCTTTTCCTTTTGAGTAGCTTAACTTCATTTAAAGGAATGCTAGTGTCCAATGTTAGCATATTTTTGTCTTGGTAGTAGGGGTCTAGAATCCAAGACGATATTCACCTATTCACAGGGGAATTTTCCTACAATAGAAATTGGTGACTCCACTGGGGCTCAAAGCTTTCATTTTTGGTTTCTTTCCTTAGTTTTGTATTATATTTTTTCTAATATTCATATCCTACTTGTTGTATTTTTCTCTTCTATACATCTATTGTCATTACTGAAGTTGTCTTACATAGACTGTTGATCAAACTTCCCGAGTTTTTCATTTTATGGGTTATTCCCTTTCTTTCTTATAAACTCGTGCACTCTCTCATTACAGTTAGAGAACTGATTTCCTATTCGACACTCCCGTATAGTGATTTAGGGATCGTTGTAGTGCTCTAGTGTTGTTATAGCCAAAGAAATGATTTTTCCTCATTTTGAAAATTTGTGGATTGCCTTTTTTTTGGGTGTGATTTTTGGGTATTTCCTTTTAACTCAGAACTTGTTTTGTTAGTTTATGTCTTTTGTCAAACCCGCAACTTGCTTCTTTTAATACTTTTTATCTTAGATTGGATTTTATTGTATTTCCTTGTCATGAAATCACCCTTTTTATTCATATTTTGGGTTCATTTTGATATATTTCCATTCATCTGATCGATTGAATATTGTTACAAGGAAACTTAGGGATCTCTTTACTGGTTTAATTGGTCTCTAATATTCATATATTTCCATAAATTTGTTAAGTGTGTTTTGCTTTGTTTGGTGTTATTTTTAGAAACTTTAATTTGTTTTTGCCTCTTATTCATTGTTGTGAGAGTGCCTTTTGTTTGTGTGATTCTTTCTTCTCATTGACTAAAGATGCAATACTTAAATCATTTTTATTATTGGCATAAGAAGCATTAAACCAAATCAATTCACATTTATAATCAAATGAAAGGATACATTTTACGATTGGTTTTTGGATACTAGAAATATTTTCTTTATAATTTAACACTAAAATGGATTCTTGTTGAAAACAAATTGCATGAAATTTTTTGCATTCTTGTGTTTGGTAGTGAAAGAAAGAAAACTATTCTCCTACCCTTAAATAGAATTCCATCGAAATAAACTTTTTCTTATCATTGTTTTACTTCTTTTGGATTTGAGTTGTAACATCATTAGTTTCTCTCTCATTCACATCTTTGTAAAGAACAACCACTAAAATCAACACTAATTAAAAATCGATCTAGAAACTTTTTATTTTTAAATTCTTCCACCAACATTAGACTAGGACTAGCGCTTTGGATTAGGATGTGAGTATAACTCTCCAAAGAATTAAATACAAACTTAGCATCTTGCGATAGGGATAGTAAATCCAATTTTCTTATAATCATAGCTGGGATTCCCCTCTCACACATAGGTTACACACGAGGACGCATTCTGGAGAGAAATGGAGATTCTCCCTTTCAGGTTTAACCATTTGTAGTAGTCAAATCGTATTTTGGGGGTTCTTCTTGAGGTCCAGTTGTCTTCATTTGGTATCGTTGCTTCATGAATTTTGAATCCGTTCGAGGTCCTCTGAAGTTCTATCGGTCCACTTGTCCTCAGTTCTCTTGAAGGATTTTGGACTTGTTATTCTTCCCATACGTTCATACTGGACTGTCGATTGTACCTTCCCAAAGGTTGAATGTGAATTGGTGTCTTTATTATCCATAATATTTAGGGTCCTCAAACAAGGTGATGGTGAAGGGAAGTCTTTGATGTACCTGGAACAGACGTTGGTCAAACTCACTCAGGCTCCTTGGAGGGTAAATCCATGATTATTGTGTGGAAGATTGCACCAAGGCATAAGTCTGTTAAGAAGGTCACCAACGTAACTAAGCCACATGCTCATATCCTATCCCCTTCACAATTTGATCACGCGATGTTGGATTTCATCACCAACTAGTATAGTCATTGAGAGAAGGTATTTTTTGCTTGTTGGTTCTTATATATTTTTAGTGAATGTTGTTTATTTACTTAATCATTTTTTAAGATTGATACTATAGATGATAAAGGTACTCGTATATCACGTAGGATGCAAGGTATTCCTCCAGAAGGCTACAAACCCTTACCTCCTAATTCACCGAAATATTTTTACCGTGAAGAGGTAGAAAATGGCTTGGATGTTGGGAGCGTTGCTACTCCTTTGTTAGCGAATCCTGAAAGCACCTTAGTTACGGTTGAGGATCCCATTCCTAATATTAACCCTATGTCATGATTTCCTATCAATCCACTCATTGTTCAATTGGACTCATTCGGTAACGTCATAGAAGAAGAGTGTCCTCATCTGTTGTTGAGGCCATACACTGAGACACAGATGGAAAACACACAACACGATTATAATGATGAGTACAGGACTCATGTATGATCTGCTGACATGGTAAATATACAACATAATCCTTTTTCATTCCATTTGGAGAACTCCATTGGGATGTTATCTTTACGAACATTTCAATTTTAGTCGACCACTTCTTGACCCTCTTACCTATGTTGGTGTTGAGGCAGGATTGTTCGGTCAGACTATTGATTGTCCCATCGAACAAGTAGTCAATCATGTTGCTACATCAGTACAAATCCAAAGTAACGTCAGATTTCTAATGATGAGTCATACACAAGCTACTTTTACCATTACTCCCACCACACCACCTTTTAAAACTGTAGTTCCTTATGTTCCACAAAATCTTGTTGGAACACCTATACATTACCGAATGCAAAACCCTACCATACACACACAATCAACTATGGGAAAAATACTGATTAGGGGGAAACCATCATCTACCAGGCCTATCCCTCCTGGGGGACAACCAACCTTGCACATACCCACTGGGGGGAAACCCCCTTTTATTTTTCAAACCCAAGTTGTCACTCAAGAGATGGTAGGGGGACAACCCCATTTTACTGGAAACCCTTCACAATCCTGGCGAGCACCCCAAGGAGGTACATTTCATCAAACTTATCAAGGAGGGACATCATACCCTAACCCACAAGGAGGAGTACCAAATCCTATTCCTTCTGGATTATATTTTTGAAAACCTTATCCGGGTGTCCTGAATCCCACTTGGGGTACTCAAGGACAATAATATTATCCTCCCTAAGGCTCAACTATATACCCTCCACAAGGACAAATTGTCTACCCCCCTCAAGGGAAAATTGTTTATCCCCCAAAACCTAATCAAATGACCTATCCACCCCATAACCAACCAAATTTCCCTCCTTTCGTGAATGTTCCTCAACAACAATTGAATCCTACCTATATTGGCCAATAATAGTCGTATATGGGAGGGACTACTGGATACAATTATCCACATCAACCAGTTTATGGCCCTACTAGTGTCCCTATGTCGCACCAGTATCATCCTCAGGTTAACCAATAGCTACCATTCCTAACCACACTGTATCTACCAGATTTATCTCGGTTGGCAAATGATCCCATACTACATTTTCCTTTCTGGCCGGTAATTCCTACTAAATTACCTTCTGACATCCCCAAATTTGACGGTAAACTTGGAGAAGACCCCAACAACCATGTCATGATGTTTCATCTATGGTTTTCATCAAACTCAATGATTGATGATTCTATCTGGTTGTGTCTTTTCCAGCACACATTCACGGGCTCAACAGCCAAATGGTACATTGAACTCCAACATGGTACTTTTCAATATTTCAACTCCTTGGCCATGGCTTTTCTCATGCATTTTCAATCACCCATTTGTTACGAGACTAGTACAGAATGTTTGACTTCACTTCATCAAACAAACTTCATACATATCTATGATCACATTCATGAGTGGAGACGACGACAAAGGTTGATCAAAGCGACCATTCCTGACTAATTATTGGAAGGATGGTTTACTAAATATCTTTTACCAAAAATTGTTCATGACGTCACCATGGGTGATGTTTTCACTGAGGAAGAAGCCATTTCCCATGCTCAGTACCTGGATTTGGTTTATTCCCAATCTAGTACATTGTATGAGTTGATATCAAATTATCCCTGCATGTCCAATGATCCATCCAAGCAATCTTCCATGGCTCATGCAGATGGAATTATCAATGTCATAAAAACCCAATATTCATCACAGTCAGTCGGCTCGACTAATCTCTCTGTTTCTTTGCCAGGGATGATTTTAGGGGCTAAATTTCGCTCATGGGATAATTTTCCATGGTTTTTCCAAAAATGAGATTAGCTATTTTATAAATGATTCGCCCAAATTATATAGGATAAAATTATTTTACCTTAAAAATGGCCAAAAAATTATAAAATATATATAAAATACTTAGAAATTTGAATATTTTTACAAAAATAT
>ML827900.1:179574-192017 GCA_009831015.1 Picea engelmannii
TGGATAATGAGTTGAAGTCAACAAGAAAAGACTCGTCACAGGAGGGCCTTAATGTATCCCACATCAATGACACGAAACAACCAACAAGATTTGATGTAGATCAGAGTAACAAGTGATTCAGGACTGACTTAGGGATGGCCGACGCAATAGAAGTCTTAAAGACTGCAGAAATGGCCGATGCAATAGAAGGCTTTTTGGGTTGAACTTCTCTTTGAACATATTGATGACACGCCAACTGTACTGGAAACACTGACTCAACAATAGGGATCACAGACCAATTTGTAATCTTATAGGAGTATGATCAAGAGACAAGTGAATTTTCCAACCTAGACACAAGGCGAGTGAAAGGGTGTCATGTTCAAAAGCGACTCTTCCACAGAATATAGGTTTAGATACATTTCTTTCCCAAATTTTCCCCCACCATTTCTGGAAAGTACCTCTTTATTTTTACGCAAGCTTGAGGAGGATAACATGTGCTTGTAATGTAAGCTCATCCTTCGGACGAGTCCCTCAGAGTATATTTAACGAACCCTAATAAGGAGTGGTTCGGTCCCATCACGGGTCTGATAATGTTTGTTTAACGAGTCCAAAGATAGAAAACTCGAAGGTTTTTCAAGATTATAGAGTTTGGAAAAACACTTAAAAGAGAACTCTCTCAGTTCCTTTTTCATAAAATAGTCTGGACGAGACCGAAAAAGAGATAAATTATTGCTCACCAGACACGTACTTCAAATACTTTAGCGAGCGTGAAAATAGCAAGGTCGCTCGGCGATCTTTTCATGTTTAGAGAGTCTGAAAAGAGATTAAAGAGGACTCCAGGGGGGTTCCTTTTTCGTATAACCTTATTGAGCCTGAAAAAGTGATAAAAGTTTGCTCGATCACATTCTCGTGTATTTACGAGCACAAGAACGGACAAAAACGATGCTCGAGATTGTTTTTATTTTTACGCAAGCTTTAAAACAAAACAAAACTATGCTTGGGATAGATTTTAATTTTTACACAAGCTTAAAAGCTAAACAAAACTATGCTTGGACCTGGTTTCATTTTTACACAAGTTTGAACCAGAGGAAACTATGCTTGGACCTGGTTTCATTTTTACACAAGCTTGAAACAGAGGAAACTATGCTTGAGCATCTCGTGAATACTACGAGTGTCCCAACCGAGATTAATATAGCTAGTCTTGCTCCTATTAATACCCAGTGAATGCCTGATGTCATTCCGACACTACCACCAGGATACCATGCGCTGAATGCTTTGTTGAATGATTATGTTCCAACACCTCCACAAACCCCATCTAGTACTCCTGGGGGTCCTTCTGGGCATCCTATTCCCGGTTTTATTCCGACGCTCCCTCAATTTCCTCCTAGTAATCCTAATCCTAGTGGTACTATACCGTCCATTACACCTAACTTGCAGATTCCCGTTGGTGGACAAGGTGGTACGATTCTATTTCCTCTTATCAGACACAATCCACTTACTACACAACCTACGATTAGCACACAACTTTCGGTTGGAAATCCACCTACGATAGGGGGACCAACCCCACCGTTTGGAAAAAATATACCTCCTGCTTTGGCCCAGTATTGGAATCAGATGATACAAAATCTTCCTCAAACGATTAGGGGGCAACAACCTACCCCTACTGTAGGCCAACCTTATCCAGGTATACCCAATCCTATTTGGGGTCAAGGTCAGAATGCTCAAACTCAGGTCCCTAATCAAACTCAAGGTTACAATCCTTGGAACTATTATACTCTCCAACCACCACCGAATCAGCCAGGATCTTCCCACTATGGGCAGACTGCGTACGGTCCTACTGGTTTGCCAACAGGGCTTCCACACCAAAGTCACCAGTATCCGCAGGTGAATCGATAGTTACCTTTTCTTGCTACTTTGGATTTGCCAGATTTGTCTAGGATTCTAAATGATCCTATTCGTCACTCTCCCCAATGGCCTGCTATTCCAGCTAAGCTTCCATCGGACATTCCTAAATTTGATGGAAAACCAAGAGAGGACCCGAACAATCACTTTATGAATTTTCACCTATGGTGTTCATCCAATTCATTGATGGATGACTCTATTCGTTTGTGTCTCTTTCAACAAATCCTTACCGGTTCTGCTGCGAAGTGGTATATTGAATTTCCATGAGGTTTCTTCTCTGATTTCAACACCCTAGCTATGGATTTCCTTACGCATTACCAGTTACCGATCCGTTATGATACCGAGACTGAGATTTTGAATTCTTTCAAACAGACTAAAGGCACTCATATATCGGATCATATCCATGAGTGGCGAAGGAGACAACGTTTCATCAAACTTGAACTCCCTGATCAGTTACTGGCCAAATGGTTTACGAAATCCTTTGTGAACGAAATTGGTAAGGACATTGCCATGGGTGGCATTGTTACTGAGGAGCAGGCTATAAGTCATGCTCAATATATTGATATCATTTATTTGCAAACGAGAACACTTTATGATTCATTACCTGAGTTACCTCGTCCTGGTACTTCCATCACTTCAACTACTCCAGTTGCCTCACATGCAGCTGACGGTGTGATTGGTACTGCCCAAGCCCAATCACATTCTGTTTCAAGCAAAAACCCTAAGTATTCTTCTTCTAATTTTCAAAATGCTCCATCTCCTGCCACTCCTACCAGTAAAACTTCTGAGGTCAACGCCGTTCAATCTACCCTGACCGGTAAAAATAAATCTAAAAAGGGGAGAGGCAAGAATAAGGAGAGCAAAAATAATAATCAAACAGAGCAGCCTAAAAGCACCCCTGTGGAAGATCGAGATAAGCACAAACCCCACTACCCTTGCCTTATCTGTGGTGACGATCATTATACGAAGGATTGTCCACGATGTGCCGAGGTCACTAAGTTCCTTCAAGGAACGTCCAAACCATATACCCCGACAGTCTTGTCCCAACCCTTCTCGTTTCAACAATAGGCTCAGTTGGTCATTCATGACCAACCATATACTTCTACCACATCATATGTTTTGATGTGCACTGGTGATTCTAAGCAAAACAATGTTGCACTCATGACTAGAGCCAAATATTATACTCCGTCTAAAGAGAAGGTTGATGATTTACCTCCTGCTTTGGTACAACCCTCTCCACCGACTCCACCTACAAACGGTCCTCTTCATCTCAAACGATTGAACCTTGATACAACCTTGCGACCCCCTAAGGGTGTTGTTAGGAAATCGGCTTTCAATCCTCATGCTTGTGCGGCCCAAAACTACAGTATTGTTGAAGATCTGGACCAAGCACCTTCAGCGATGTCAGCCCTTGAATTCCTTCAGTCTTGTCCTACACAACGTAAGGCACTGTTGAAAGCTATAGGTGGAATTGACCCAATAGATACAAATTTAATAGTCTTTGACTTGGATGATCACATTCAACGGTTATCCCTGCAACTCGCGTTCCAGATACAAGTTATTGTCTCTGACAAGAAAATTTGTCGAACTGTTATCGATGAGGGTGCCTCAACGTGTGTAATGTATTTTTCTTGTTGGAAAGCTATTGGCTTTCCTCCCTTGACTGAATCACAAAACACTCTGAAATCCTTCAATGGCTCTGGTTTTAAGCCTTACGGTGTTCTTCCTTCATTTCCTATCACACTAGAAGGTAAGCCGGTCCAAGTTGAAGTGGAAGTCTTTGATGCTCCCCTTGATTATAATCTTTTACTTGGCCGTAGCTGGATCGATTCCATGCGCATCATTGTGTCAACACTTTTCTGTGTAGTGCAGTTTCCTCATCAAGGAAAGGTTGTTACCTTTGACCAACTTGCCTTCTTCAATTCTAATACTTGTACTGGCAACGTGTCGTTTATTGCTAAAACCCCACTGGGTTATGAGAATGTCGGTGTAGGCCTTTTAAAGGACTCCTCGTTAATGGGTACTTTCCCCATTCATCTGCTCGATGTTCCACTCCCGTCAGTTTCTTCTATCAACATGATCTCCACCATGCCTCGTGAACTTCCTGCATCATATGACCCTTGGATTGTCCCTAACCCTGGAGACCACACTCGTTTCGGCGACGTCATGTCGTTAAGTCCGGTTAAGTATGCATATCAGGCCATTCAATCGGCAACACCTTCTACCTCTTCTCTTGATGAGTTGTCTCCTGATCCTTTCCGTGTTATCTTTCCCATTGATGAGATGATCATGTCCGTCATGGAGGACACCCCTTGGGATGATGGGCATCATCGTTCCATACTCTTTCTGGAACAACACACTCTTGAGAACTACCAACAGATTTCGAATCTGTCGACCGTTGTTGGAATTTCTATGGTTCACGTGACTTCACATGATGTGTTTGCTGAGGGGAACTTAAGTAACATCTCTCCCATGATTCTCATTGACATATCCGTTAAACCTGTGATAGTCGAAAATGTTCATATTGGAGCTTCGTGTTCTCCCGATGAAATCGTCACCTATACGTCTTTGTTCAAAGAATTTTGTGACATCTTCGCTTGGAGTTATGAAGAGATGCCAAGTATCGACCTTGCCATTGTTGTACATGAGATAAAGACATACCCCGGAGCTAAACCTATTTGGTAGCGCCTTCGTCCATTTCATCCACGTAAAGCGGCGGCTATTAAACTCGAGGTTGAAAAACTTCTCAAAGTCGGATTTATTTATCCCGTGGATCTGACAGAATGGGTTTCCAACCCTGTACTGATTGATAAGAAAGGGGGAAGTATTCGTGTATGTGTTGATTATAGGGATATTAATAAAGCCTATCCAAAAGACAACTTTCCAACCCCTTTCGTCGACCAGATTGTCGATGACTGTGTCGGAAGTGAAATATTCTCTCTCATGGATGGTTTCTCCGGCTATAATCAAATTAAMATTGCTCCYGAGGACCAACACAAAAATGATTTTATTTGTCCTTGGGGTRCTTTTGCCTATAGGAAAATTCCCTTCGGTCTTAAGAACGTTGGYGCGACATTTCAACGTGCTATGTCTTATGATTTTCATGATATAAATAATATCGTTCAACCCTATTTGGACGATTTACCCGCTCATTCTTTACGCCGATTCGATCACCCCACTCATCTCTGGGCCATTTTCGTTCRTTGTCGGTTCTATCGTATTYGTTTAAATCCTCATAAATRCATTTTTTGCATAGAATCCGGCCGTCTTCTAGGTTTCATCGTTTCACGTCAAGGGATCAGGGTGGATCCACTTAAGGTTGAGGCGATTCTTAATCTCCCTCCTCCTTCTACACTCYGCCAGTTGCAAAGTTTGCAGGGGAAAGCAAACTTTCTTCGTCGTTTCATCCCTAATTACGCTGAGATTACTCTTGKTTTTACACGACTACTAAAGAAAGATTCCGAGTTTGTCTRGGATACCGTTGCCAACAATGCTTTTGAGGCTTTGAAGTTGTCCCTCACGCGAGCTCCGCTTCTCTTTCCTCCTGATTATAGTCATGATTATTTTCTTTATATTGCTGCCTCAGAGTATACTATTGGCATGGTTCTAGTCCAAGAGGATGATAAGGGCGACGAGCATGTTATTTATTACTTGAGTCAAAGTCTCACATCAACTGAAATCAAGTATCAACATGTTGAAAAACTAGATTTGGCTTCCGTTCAAGTTGTTCAACGCTTTCATCGTTATATTCTCTCAAGGAAAACTACCGTGATTTCTCATTGCAACCCTATGCAACACATTTTGACACATCAATTGCTAGGGGGAAAATACTCCAAATGGATTGTCATACTCCAGGAGTTTGACTTGGAATTCGATCACGCCACGTCTAAGAAATCCTTAGTTTTTTCTGAGTTGATATGCGATTTTCCTCACTCTTCCACGGAAAATGTAGTAGTAGATTCATTACCCGATGAATCTCTTTTCCTAATTAGTACTGACAATCTTTGGTATGGGGATATCATTATCTATCTCCAAACCCATACTTTTCGGCCTGCTTTGTCTAGTACTAAATGACGTCACATCCGTTATCAAGCACGTCAATACATTATCCTTGGGGATACTCTTTACCATCGGGGAATTGACTCTGTTTTTCGACGTTGTCTGGAATTTGACAAAGCCGAGAAAGCTCTGAATGACTGCCATTCCAGAGCATGTGGTGGTCATATGTCTGGGTATGCTACTGCCCAGAAGATCTTATGCGTAGGTTATTTTTGGCCTTCCTTGTTCAACGACTGCATTACTATCTTTAAGAAATTCCATGCCTACCAGACCTACAATCAGAAAATTCGTTCACATCCTGCTCCTCTTCATCCTGTGGTCTCAGTTGGTCCTTTTGCAAAATGGGGCATTGATTTCCTGACATGTCACCCTCACTTGGTCGGGGGGCATGGTTACATCATTGTAGCTATTGATTACTTTACAAAATGGGCCGAGGCGATGCCGACATTCGATAATACTAGAAAGACTGCAGCATTATTTATTTTTAGCCATGTCATAGCTCATGTTGGTGTTCCCCAAGCTATCGTCACTGATCATGGTAGTCATTTTAGGAATTTTATGATGTCGGAACTTACAAAAAAGTTGGGTCTTTGTCATGATAAATCAACACCCTATTATCTGCAAGCTAATGGTCAGGTCGAAGAAATCAACAAATTTCTTATAACTATGCTTCGACGGATGATAGGAATTCATAAATCAAGTTGGCACACAATGTTATTTTCAACATTGTGGGCATATCAGACATCTGTTAAATCTTCTACTAGGTTTACGCCTTTTCGTTTAGTCTATGGCATGGAAGCCATTATTCCTATAGAATGTGAGATACCCTCTTTGAAGCTAGCTGTCGAACTCTTACCCAATACTTCTGCTAAAGAAGAACGTCTATTGTATCTAATGCGATTACATGAAACTCGACGTGACGCCACTCTAGTAATAGAAGCCCAGAAGAAACGTGTCAAGGCATAGTATGACAAGCATGTCAAGCCTCGCGTTTTCTCTGAAGGTGATATTGTTCTTCTCTATGAACAGGATCGAGATGTATTAGGAGATGGGAAATTCGAACCAATGTGGCGAGGTCCTTATATTGTTCGCCGAGTTTTGGAAAAAGGAGCATATGAGCTGGTCGATTACGATGGTATCCTTTTAAGTGAACCCAGGAATGGGTTGTACTTGAAGAAGTACTATGCATAAGTCATTTGTGCACAAGTACTTGTATTTTTATGTATCATACTTTGTGTGTGTTACTTTAGTTTTCTTTTGACGTTATTTGGTCTCTACCCTTATGTGACATTGTGTTTGATTGCTAGATGTCGGAGTCTTCTCTACCCTATATTGGCTTCGTTGATGGTGCTAGCCGTAGTAATTGTAACCTAGCTTCCGCTGCATGGGAAATATATGCCCCAATGAACGAACTTGTATCTTTACGAGGTGTATGCCTTGGCCGTGCAACCAACAACATTGCAGAGTATAGCGTCGTTATTAAATTATTGGTTGATGCTATCTCAATCAGAATTCGTCATTTGGTTGTGTGATTGGACTCGCAGCTTGTAGTACTATATCTAAGTAATATATATTCTATTCGAAGTCCTACTTTGCTACGGGTGTATTTGCGAATTCGCCTCTTGGAACATTATTTTGATCACATTGAATATCAACATATTCCTAGATGTCTTAATACATTAACAGATGCATTGGCAAATTATGTATTGGACAGACATTTGAACCATTTATAAATCAAACACATTAAAATTCACACAATATAAAGTAAACCAGTAGAATCCATCTGTATATATAACGATCAAAAGAGTTTGTTTTTTACAAAAGTTTGTCTGAAGACCAAAATATCAAAAATTGAAGCTTATAGCTTCTACAAAGTGACATCACGGATGATGTTCACGGTAACACACGACTGCCCTAGAAACCCTATGGAGAAGTCGAACCATAGTTGTTGATACCCATACAGTGTGACGTTGATCACGTCGTGGAACCTCTTCCAGAGTCATATTTGGAATGATTGTTGTCAAGCCCTCTAAATTCTGTTCCACCACCTAATAATCTTCGGCATACTGTGGTGCTGTTGCTGCTACCTCTCCTCGTCGCTGGATAGGAGAAGTTCCAAGAGGTCTATACGGTCCAACATCTGTGTTATCAAAAAACATTTTGTGTTAGTCTTTGGATAAATATATAAAAACAAAAACATTTGAATATGATAAAAAATTCAAAAACATTTAAAAAGAGAAAATGCGTGAACTTATTAACGAGGTCTCCCCACTGAGCGTCCTCAGGTAGTGCTAAATCTGGATCTCCTCAGAAATCCAACCCGACATAAGTGTAGTCATCGACCATCAACATCTAGTTTTGAAGCCAGTCAAAGAAAATATCAACGTACTTGACGATTGGTCCTGCCACGTGCCGGGCCATGAGCCGACACCACCTCAACATCCTTGGATCTCTATGACCCGGGAAGTCCCACTCAACCTGTAGTATAAATATGGGGACCCTCTCGAGGAAGAAGGACACCAGCAAAGAACCATACCCAAATTGTTTCAATTCACCTCGCCTGCATTTGGTTAATTTCCTTTTGATACTGCGAAGCACAACATCCGCCCAGTTGAATACTCGAGGCTCAATACACTCGATGGCGTACTGGAAGTAGCTCTATAATGCCATATGATGAGAAGAAATCCTGACCATCTAAGCTATGGTAAAAAGGATAGTGCGGAGGGTCAAGTCTTGTACCCCCCAGATAACAACTTTTCCCTTTTTCCTCTCAGCCTCTGGTACACAGTATTGATTGCAGTATTCACTCATATTGAGCCCACCACCTCTACTACCGGTCAGACTGACATAATACCTGCGCCTGGAAAATCCAGTCAAAAAGTAAATGTCCTCAATGTCTATGGACAAAGTATGAGCTCCTACATTGAAAACCTGCTGATATGGGTCCCACATACGGACCAGGTACTCTAGTAATCTGACTTGGGCCCTCATGCCCGGGATGCGGAAGTATTTTAAGAGCCCACAATCTCTCAATGTAGCTATGGTAGGAGGATAATTCTTGGAATTTGCATTATCCTCTTCATGTTCTCTTTCACGACACTCAAGCACCATGTTTGTGGCTATTTATCTGCACAAGAAACATACAAAGAGGATTAATGATTTTATTCATGATATGGATCTTTTTCATTGGCTAAATTTAAAACAAAAAAATTGGATTCTGCGGTTCTCGCAGGTGCCTCATTTGCACAGTGTGAACACCCCACAGGTGGCTCAAGGCTCACCTACGAGAACACATCATTCTCGCAGGCCCCGTATGGGCTACCTGCGAGAACGCTTACGTGAATGTAGGGTTCAAAAAACCACTTGAAACTGAAAAACTAACCAATGAAATAAAAATTTTAAACCATGAAAATGTCAAGAATGAAGAGCTTACCTCAATGCAGCAGACGACTCGTCGAATGGTCTCTTATCGTTCCCGAAAATTAACACCAAAGTCGGAGGGTAAAAAGGGGGTTTTGGAGCTCAATAGTGGAAATGTGAAATGATATGGTAAAAATGATTATTTACTCATTTAATTTACTTTTTACTATGTCATTTTGGGTTTTTTATGATTATTTATTGATTAAACCTAATCCCTAATACCAAGATGAGTGTAAAGACTTGCAGGTGTGATGATGTTGATAATTAAACACATGGTTATAGACATATTTTTCTTCATTATGGCGTGTTTTTGATTTTTTTTATGGTTTTCACATAAAACCTTGAGCGTCGTTTTTGTCCGTTCTTACGATCGTAAATATATAAGAACGTGATCGAGCATAGTTTTATCACTTTTTTGGGCTCAACAAGGTTATACGAAAAAGGAACCCCCCTGGAGTCCTCTTTAAGCTCTTTTCAGACTCTCTAAACATGAAAAGATCTCCGAGCGACCTTGCTATTTTCACGCTCGCTAAAGTATTTGAAGTACGCGTTTGGTGAGCGATAATTTCTCTCTTTTTTGGTCTCATCCAGACTATTTTATGAAAAAGGAACTGAGAGATTTCTCTTTTAAGTGTTTTTCCAAACTCTATAATCTTGAAAAACCTTCGAGTTTTCTATCTCTGGACTCATTAAACAAACATTGACAGACCCGTGATGGGACCGAACTACTCCTTCTCAGGGTTCATTAAAAATACTCCGAGGGAATTGTCTGAAGGATGAGCTTATATCAACAAGAATATGTGATCCTCTTCAAGCTTGCGTAAAAATAAAGAGGTACTTGTCAGAAATGGTGGGGGAAAATTTGGGAAAGGGATATGTTTCATCTTCGTATTGATTGGCAGTAAGTGTCGCTCTTGAACATGACACCCCCTATTCATCATTTGAAGCCGGTTTGGGAAATCCATTTGTCTCTCTTTCGATTGATTACAAGGTCATTTCATGTGTCTTCTTTGAGTCAATGCTGCCAAATCATTGGTCATGTCATTCATATGTTCAAGAGAAGTCCATCTGAAACCTATATTGAGTCGGCCATCTGCAGTTATCCATTCTCTCCGTGTCGGCCTTCCCTGTGTCCAGTCCAATTTGAAAAATGCTCTATTTCACCTTCAAACTCTGTTACTCATTTCGTGTCATTGATGGGGGATACATTAAGACGCTCCTATGATGAGTTTTTTTCCGTCGACTTCAGCTCATTATCCAGAATCAAGACTTAGAAATTATTTAGTACCTTGAAGCTTGCATGCCTCAATGGCAAGTTTCCTCGCTTTCGACAGTGGGTTTACATCATTTACCCCTGATCGAGAGATTCCATCGGGTGTTCAACATCAACTCATTTATTCACACTCGATGGATTGTACTATGGTACCTTGGGAGTCATTGGCATCATTGGTGATTTCCCTCACACTTGTTAACGGTTTCATCAATGACCGGTAATCAAGTGGTTTCTACCATGTTCGAATTCAACACATGTAATCACATGGTTAGATTCATACTTTGGGCGACGAGATTGAAGACCCTGGGTATTATCTTTGTGATCCAGGTTGCGATGGAGTATGTATAATTTGCGACACATAGATCCACTATGTATGTCTCGTGGCTATGTCATCTTGATTTGAAATTTATCGCATAGATCCATAGTGTATTCCGGTGGCTATGCTATATTTTGACGGCATGGATCCATAGTGTATGATTAGTGGCCATGAACTATGTCTACAATCACATCAGTCTGTGATCTGAGTATGGGAATGCCTACCTCAGAATTGATATATATGATACTCTGTAGATGCTTGATTGTTTGCAGGTTTTCGATTAGATGTGCTCCTGGTTCTCGACACACACATGCAACTTACAAAGTCTATCGACTGTCACTGGTTCCAATCTCATACTTTGGGGGAAATTATGTTACCCATAATTTTGGTCGTCATGCTGATGTATTGATTATGGTGCACTCAGGCTCTTCATTAGAACTTTCTCCTGAGAAAAGTTACTTTCTTCTCTTTCCAGAAATATCATTTTTGAAGAAGGTTCGTAGGCTACTAGTATAGTTGTCTGCGAGAATGTATGATTCTCGTAGGCTACCTTAATCCATGGTGCAAGAATTTCACACTGTGTATAACTGGTAGGGTGCGACCACTTTCTAAAGAAGGGAAAAAGATGAATTCTTGAAGCTTCTAGAAGGGAATCTTCTAGAAGGATGAGATGGCATTCGAATGGTTATATAAGTACTGGATTTCCTGATATTTTGGGATCATTCTTATCCAAGTAACTAATTCATTCTCTCTTATATATTGAGGGGATTCTCATGGAAAAGGTTAGAGGAAAACAAGTAAGAGATTCATTGGAGAATTAGTTAAAAGGATTGTGTGAAGGTCTGATGCTACAGCAGCTAAGAACTCCAGCAAATTCATCAAAGGTGGTTGATCTTCTTCATACAAGTGAGCAAGTGTGTGTGTCAGAGTCAAGAGCCATCGAAAGGAAGTTTGCAACATCAAGGCTCAGGTTGTAATATTTAATTTCCATCAATATGATACAGTAATATGTTCTTTTCCTATAAAGCTAATTCCACTTTATTATATAACTCCTTGATCATATACATAGATCGACTGTTGAATAGATTGTGATTTCTTCACTTTGGTTGGTTTGTGTTGTCTTGGTCTTGACTGCACAAGAGCATTGGAGCGAAGCAGGAGCAACAAAGACCATAGGAAGCGATCATAAGGTATGTCCTTTGTTATTTCCTTCTAGTACATTCAATAGTCGAAATCTAGGGAAATAGTATTATTTTGTCTTGCTTTGTTCTAGATCCAGGTGGATCTAGGGAGATCGGTTTGTGTTCGCACTTACGTATTTATCCAATAAAAATAGGGAAACAAGTTTGTGCCTTCATGCCCATGACATCATCATTAAAGACTACAAAATATATTGAGGATCCTAGTCATCCTCATGTATCACATTGTGCTCCATGAATCACACTACTGCACGAGCCACTCGTCGAAGAAAGTGGTTCAGACCCTCTGATGCAG
>ML827900.1:198331-218150 GCA_009831015.1 Picea engelmannii
ACTAACTAAGGAGGATAGACCGTACCCTTAGCCGTACTACCCGACTACCCAGGTACTAGAGAGTATCTTCCCGAGTGCTGTTCTCGGTGACACTATAGCAGTCCGGCGGCCGATAGGTTTATCTACAGAGGGCTTCAGGAATTTAAGGAATTTAATAGATTTAATGTAAGTAGATAGGAATTTAATTGTAGATTTGATAGCTTTAGAGCTCGAGAGGGAAACGGGATATAGACACCCTCCTTTGTACATTGTATTATTCATTCAGGAGCGAGAATAGAAGAGCAAGCAGAGAAAAACTATGAAAAACCCCATGTACAGATTTGAATTAATAGAAGAGAGTCTTTGATTCAATTTCATGGTTGGTGTTGTTTCTCTGTGTATGTTTCTTATGTGCTCATGAATGTTTGCTTCTTGTTATACATTTGCTTTTATATGTTGTGTATGTGATTTCATGGTTGAGTTGAAATCTGCGAGAGAAAATGAATGAGTTTCAATTGTTTCTCTAAGTGAGCCAGGGAATTCCTACAAGGAGTGCAGTTGAATTTTTCCGCAAGGAGTCCATGACTGTAGGGTTTACTTAGAGATAGATTTTGTTTCCATTCATCTAGAAGTGCATATTTGGCACCAGAGCCGTGCAAGGCGTATGCAGGCTGGACGAAGATTCAGGGTTGCGATTCTGAACAAAAGGAATTGAGGCTGCTGCTGCGGGTTTGTGCGCGGAGCCGAAGCTTCAACACTTAAGTGTTGTTGAAGATTTGTCGCAAGGAGTGCGTTCAAAGAATTATTTCGAAGGACCCAGGAGCCGTGAGGAAACTCTGGAGGGATATATCTTCGAATCTGTTGAGGAACGACATAGACAAAATGTGTTTGAAAAGATAGAAGGGAAAGTTGCAGGTCGTGCACGGGGTGGTGAAGATTGTGAAGCTCAGGAGGAAGTAACGCCGTCGATCTGGGTTCATAGGGATCATTAGATATGCATGTGCCATCGCATATCGGCACATCACAAGTTGGAGCACCAAGTTGGTGGAGCGGGAGTGACGACATCGCGATCCGCGATATCCCGATAGAATTACAACCGTAGATCGAGGTGATGCGTGTCAAGAAATCCCAAAGACTCGGGGTTTCGGAGAATCAGGGTTCTCGACGACAGAGAACGCTTGTAGGTTGGATTCGCGATCCGTGAAATCCCAAGGTGACGTGGTAGTGTGGGACCCCGAAAGCTAGTGGAATACAGGTGCCATTGTATCGGAAGATCGGCATATCGGGGCTCGAAGTATGGAAACTCAGAGTGTCGATATCGCAAGTAGCAATATCCCGATAGGGAAAAATCCGATAGTCGAAGAAGAGAAAGTCAACGGTTGACCCATATCGGGTTTCAGTGAATCGTAAAGCAAGAAACACATGAGTATAGAATCCGCGATATCGCAAATTCTGATTTCCTTAATGTTAAAGGAGATCATTGGAGAGTGTTGTGGGTGAAGAATTCTCGACAGGGAATTAGAAGAGAAGAGGTTCTCTTCAGGCCAAAGATAGGAGAAGGTCCTGGTGAGAGTGATCGCGCTCCGAGGAGTGAGGTTGCGTCAGAGTGGTATCAGAGCTGGAATAGTTCTTTTCTTTCTATAGAGAAGAAGGAGAAGGAGTAAATACACCATGCCACCCAGAAGGGAAAGGAAATCACCTGATCCAGAAGACAGGGAGGTGTGAAGAAGGGGTAGACCAGCAGGAAATCCAGAAATGGAACGGCAGATGAGAGATCTCCGAGCAAGGCTTGAGGAGATGGAGACAGCAAAAAGACGCGGAGCAGGTGCTGGGTATCTTAGTGACTCCAAGGTTGACGAGGAAGCTGGACATGCAGAAGAAGTCACAGCAGAAGATGCATCAACAGAGCGGTTGATCAAAGCCATTTCCAGGATGAGTTCCAAGACCAAAATGGACATTCCAGTTTATGAAGGAAGCCTGGATGCAGAAGAGTTGCTGGACTGGATCAGAGCTCTTGACACCTACTTCGATTACGAATATATCTAAGAGGATAAAAAGGTGAGACATGTTGTCACGAAATTAAAGGGACATGCAGCATTATGGTGGGACGAGCTACAAGCTGACAGACGCTGCAAGGGCAAACAAAAGATCAAAAGCTGGGATTGAATGATCGCTAAGATGAAGATGAAATTCATCCCAAGAGATTATCAGATCACACTGTTGAGGCGAATGCAGAACCTGAGGCAGAAGTTGATGACAGTGAAGGAATACACCGAAGAGTTTTACAAGCTCAATATCCAAGCAGGTCATCGGGAGAGCGATGATGAGAAGGTGGCGAGATACCTGAATGGTCTGAGATACGACATTCAGGATGAATTGAGCATGGTTACCATCCGAACAGTTGAGGATGCGTACCAAATGGATCTGAAATCCGAAGAAAAGATGAGCCGTAAGAAAGGACAGCGAGGGCGAGGCAGGAGTCAGCCCAGAGGCAAGGCAGTTACCCAGGAGAAATTCCAGAAGCCCAAGGAGGAATGGAAGAAACCTCAGGGTAAGATTGAAATAGGTGGAACCTCACAGCAAGGGCCACATGTCGAACAGAGAGGACTGCAAAATGATCAGCGAGGAGATTATGTTGATGCAAACACACTTCCTTGTACTAGAGGTCGAGGTAGAGGAAGAGGAGGAGTAATCACATGTTTCACATGTAGGAAGAATGGGCACAAGTCATTTGAGTGTCCAGAGAAAAAGAAGGATGCAGGAGAATCTCACATCACTGAAGCGCAGAGACGTGATGCTGAGTTAGAAGATGCAGACAGTGGAAGATCACTTGGGATGCATAAAGTCCTTTTGACACCTGAGAAGGAGGTGGAGGACACAACTCAAAGAAACCAACTGTTCAGGACAGATTGCACAGCCAAGGACAGGAAATGCAAGGTCATCATAGACAGTGGAAGCATCGACAATCTCGTTTCATCCGAGATGGTGGAAAAATTAGGGCTGGAAATGACTGAGCACCCGAGTCCATATAAAGTCTCGTGGTTACAAAAAGGAAACCAGGTAAGTGTCACTAAACAATGCTTGGTTGAATTCAAGATAGGAAATTATAATGATAAAATTCTGTGTGATGTCATTCCCATGGATGTATGTCATTTGTTATTGGGTAGACCGTGGCAATATGACAGAAATGTGGTTCATGATGGGAGGATGAACACATATACTCTGGAGAAGAATGGGAGAACCCATAAGTTGCTTCCAATAAAGGATAAATAGGTAAAGCCGAAAGTAAACAACACAATACTTCTCATGAGTGGGAAGGAACTTCTCACGGAAATGGAGAAGAAGGAAGATCCACAATTCTTTGTGGTCAGGAAACCAAGAATTGTCCTGACTAGCACAAGATTGGACGAATTTCCAGATGAGATTCAGGAACTGCTGGGAGAATTTGCTGATATCATCGTGGACGAATTACCTCATTCGTTTCCACCGATGAAAAGTGTAAGTCACCACATAGACCTCATACCAGGAGCTAGTTTACCGAACAAGGCAGCGTATAGGTTGACGCCACAAGAAAATGAGGAGGTTAAGAATCAGGTCTAGGATTTGTTGGACAAAGGATTGGTCAGGGAGAGCCCGAGTCTGTGTGTTGTTCCAACAGTGCTAAGTTCAAAGAAGGATTGAGGCTGGAGAATGTGTACAGACTCCAGGGCGATCAACAAAATCACCATCAGGTACAGATTTCCACTACCGAGGATGGATGATCTGATGGATTGCCTAAGTGGGGCAAATTATTTTTCAAAGATTGATCTGAAGAGCGGATATCACCAGATTCGCATGAGGGAAGGTGATGAATGGAAGACAACATTCAAGACAAACGAAGGTTTGTACGAATGGTTGGTCATGTCATTTGGTTTGACAAACGTGCCAAGTACATTCATGAGGCTGATGAATGAAGTCCTGAGAGAATTCATTGGCAAATTTGTGGTCGTGTATCTGGATGATATACTGATTTTCAGCAAGACCAAGGCTGAGCATTTAAAGCATTTAGCTATTGTGATGAGGAAGCTACAACAAGAGAAGTTGTTGATCAATATGAACAAGTCTTCATTTATGCAGACGGAGCTCATTTATTTGGGCTTTGTTATTTCAGCAAATGAGTTGAAGATGGATCCGAGTAAGGTGGACGTGATCAAGAATTGGCCATCACCGAGAAACGTTTTTGAGGTGATGAGTTTCCATGGTTTGGCTAGTTTCTACAGAAAAATCATTAGAAATTTTAGTGGAATTAGCATAGCAATGATGGACACCGTGAAGAAGCGGCATAAAAATTTTCACTGGACAACAAAGGCTGAGAAGAGCTTCAACCTATTGAAGCGGAAGATCACAGAGCAACCAGTTTTAGTGTTGCCAGACTTTCAGAAGACATTTCAGGTGAAGTGTGATGCGAGCGGGTATGCTATAGGAGAGGTCTTGAGTCAGGAGGACAGGCCAGTTGCATATTTCAGTGAGAAGCTGGATGAAGCGAAGCTGAAATACTCCACGTATGATAAGGAATTTTATGCTATCATACAGGCGTTGAAGAAGTGGAGGCATTATTTGATCCCAAAGGAATTTCTATTGTACAGCGATAATCATGCATTGCAGTTTGTGAGTCAACAGGATAAGTTGAACCAGAAGCATGCAAAATGGGTGGAGTATATGCAGAATTTCATGTTTGTGATCAAACACATTTCAGGAACTGCTAACAAAGTGGCTGATGCTTTGAGCAGGAAATGTTTGTTGCTGCAGGAGTTCAGAGTCAAAACCTTGGGTTTTGAGAACCTGACGGACATGTACAATGGAGATGCAGACTTCGGAGA
Source organism: Picea engelmannii (assembly GCA_009831015.1). Lineage (NCBI taxonomy): Eukaryota > Viridiplantae > Streptophyta > Pinopsida > Pinales > Pinaceae > Picea > Picea engelmannii. The sequence continues at coordinate 203,170 of ML827900.1, forward strand.
ATCTTATGAAGCAACTAAGAATCTAGTTCTCAGAGATAGGAGCCCTTGGATAGATTACATGATTCAGAATGGATTGTTGTTCAGAGGCAATCGACTGTGTATTCCGAATTGCTCCATGAGGGAGAACCTACTAAAGGAAAAGCACAGTGGTGGATTAGCAGGGCATTTTGGCCATGAAAAAACATTTGCAAAGTTGAGAGAATCGTATTTTTGGCCGGGCATGCGAGCCGATGTCAAGAGATTTGTTGACAGATGTCAAATTTGTCAACATTTGAAAGGGAGAAAGCAGAATGCAGGTTTTTATCAGCCATTGCCCATACCGGAGAGGCCATGGGAGGAAATTAGCATGGATTTTGTGTTAGGACTACCAAGGATGCGGAGAGGGGTTGATTCCATCTTTGTGGTGGTAGACAGGTTTTCGAAGATGGCACATTTTATTCCGTGTCAGAAGATCAGCGATGCGACACACATCGCGAACTTGTTTTTCAAAGAGATTGTTAGACTTCATGGATTACCGAGAAGCATAGTCTCGGACAGGGACACAAAATTCATAGGTCATTTTTGGAGGATGCTATGGAAGAAGCTAGGGACTAATTTGGCTTTTAGTTCATCATATCATCCGCAGACAGACGGACAGACCGAGGTGGTCAACAGAAGTCTGGGGGATTTATTGAGGAGCCTGGTGACAAAGCACCATAGCAGCTGGGACAACATATTGCCACAGGAAGAGTTTGCGTACAATGATTCTGTGAATCGGAGTACAGGCAAAAGCCCATTCCAGATTGTGTATGGGACACAGCCAAGAGGAGTTTCTGAACTCAGGGAGTCAGAACAGACTACAACTAGCAGTGCTAGTGCAGAAGAATTCGTTGAGGCGATGCAGGAACTTCACGATGAGGTAAAGCAGCGACTGATAGACTCGAGTCAGGAGTACAAGCACAGAGAAGATCAACATCGGAGGCAACTTCAGTTTGAAGTTGGGGATCTTGTTCTGGCACACTTGAGGAAGGAGAGGTTCCCAAGGGGAACATACAACAAGCTCAAAATGAAGAAAATCGGGCCATGCAAGGTCCTGAAGAAGTTCGGGGAGAACGCTTATGAAATTGAGTTGCCAGATAACATCGAGATATCTTCGATATTTAACGTTTCGGATTTATACCCATACAGGTCTGGAGAAGCAGAGACTGGAACTAAGGAACTAGTGATCCAGTGGCAAAAGAAGTTACCAGTTGCAGAGAAACCGCAGATGGAGTGCATACTGGACAAGCGAATGGGAAAGAAGACGAGGCGAAACCAGTATTTTGAGTACCTGGTGAAATGGAAGAATCACCCAGTCGAAGATGCTAGTTGGGAGAACGAAGCAATGATACAGAAGCATGGACAGACCATGCAGGAGCTCATGGACAGGAGCCCATGAAATTTTTCAAGCCGGGGAGTATGATGCAGGAGCATCGCTCACTCATCCAACGAGCCAGCGCATGGAGCAGAGGACAGCTGGACAAGCCAGTGGACTTCTTTTTGAATTTCACTTTGGAATGGTTGCGCCAAACATTAATGTGGAGATTTAATGAAGAGCACTTGTACATTGTAGTGGACCTTGAGAGGATAAGCTCACGTCCTTAGGTAGATAAGGCACTTAATAGATTTAATGTAAGTAGATAGGAATTTAATTGTAGATTTGATAGCTTTAGAGTTCGAGAGGGAAACGGGATATATACACCCTCCTTTGTACATTGTATTATTCATTCAGGAGCAAGAATAGAAGAGCAAGAAGAGAAAAACTGTGAAAAACCCCATGTACAGATTTGAATTAATAGAAGAGAGTCTTTGATTCAATTTCATGGTTGGCGTTGTTTCTCTGTGTATGTTTCTTATGTGCTCATGAATGTTTGCTTCTTGTTATACATTTGCAGGTCGTGCATGGGGTGGTGAGGATTGTGAATCTCAAGAGGAAGTAACTCCGTCGATATGGGTTCATAGGGATCATTAGATTTGCACATGCTATCGCATATCGGCACATCGCAAGTTGGAGCACCAAGTTGGTGGAGCAGGAGTGACGACATCGCGATCCACGATATCCCGATAGAATTACAACCGTAGATCGAGGGGACACGTGTCAATAAATCCCAAAGACTCGAGGTTTCGTAGAATCGGGGTTCTCGACGACAGAGAATGCTTATAGGTTGGATTCGCGATCCGTGAAATCCCGAGGTGACGTGGTAGTGTGGGACCCCGGAAGCTAGTGGAATATAGGTGCCATTATATCGGAAGATCGTCATATCGGGGCTCGGAGTTTGGAAACTCAGAGTGTCGATATCGCGAGTAGCGATATCCCAATAGGGAAAACTCCGATAGTCGAAGAAGAGAAAGTCAACAGTTGACCCATATCGAGTTTCAGTGAATCGTAAAGCAAGAAACACACGAGTATAGAATCCACGATATCATGAATTCCGATTTCCCGACTATTAAAGGAGATCATTGGAGAGTGTTGTGGGTGAAGAATTCCCGACAGGGAATTAGAAGAGCAGAGGCGCTCTTCGGGCCAAAGATAGGAGAAGGTCCTGGTGAGAGCGATCATGCTCCAAGGAGTGAGGTTGCGTCACCCTCAAGAACTCCAACTGTATGTCTTTGAAAATGGAGAGGCATGTCTCGCCTCCTGAGAGGTGGGACACCCATGGTCAAACCTCATAGGTTTATCTTAACCTCTCGAAGTCCTCCCACCATAACCTCATGCTCCACTGTTACTTTTGTGTCTCCATCACACCCCAGTGGCGACATCTTCGCCGGACGTGATTCTCCTTTGTTTGCATTATGAAACAAAAAATATTTAGATCCCTCATTGTATACATCAAAAAAAATATAAAATATTAAAAACAAAAATACATGACAAGTTTTAGTTTCGTACCTGACGCATCCAACTGAATTTCCTTGGGGAACACCAGGTCTACACTACCCCGAAATTCCACTCCAACATAAGGAAAATCCTCAATGACAACTAACTATATCCTCCACCAAGCGAAGAAATTAGTTGTAAATATAAATGTTGAGGGATCATTCCCCAATCTCGAGGATAAACTGGTCCATCTCTCCATCTATGGCTCAGTCGCAGGACATGCTATCAACACAACCTGTGGCTACATCTGGAGAACTTGCTTAAATAAGAACAAAACTAGGAAAGATCCATATCTAAATTGTGAATTCCTACCTTTCCTTCACTTCGATATATGTTCCTTCACATTCCGAAGGAACTCTGCGCTCCAATTAAACAACTCGGGTCTACACATTGTAAAACATATGACATCTAGGATTTCGAAGCTAGATGAGCATTGCTACTACCTGCCAATTTGGTGATGGTGAATAGAATTGACCTAAGTGCCAAGTCCCTCACATATTTGATCATGATTCACCCACCGACCAATCAAGATCCTGGTATATAGTTGTAATACCCCTAGGAAGAGCCCTAGTGTATTATGAATTGTAAACATGTTTTGTAGGATGGTGAGGCGAACAATTATGAGATATGGTCTTATGTGTTTATTAGATAGGAGAGACTATGTGTTGAAGGCCAAGAGCCTGTTTTGTACATGTAAATATTCATATTATTAATATAAAAAAATTGTTGTGTGTAGAACGACCATGAAGAAAGATTTATGGGGGACTAAGCTCCAATAGGTTGGGTAAGGGAGAGGGGGATGAGAGGTTGGAAAGAGGGGCTAAGCCTAAAGGCTTAAGTCCAAGAGAATAATAATTTATTATTATTCCAAAGCTGTGTTAAAGGATATTTTTTTATCCTAAGTTCCTCAGGAAGGACATGTGACTTCCAACGATAAAGGAATGTTCTTCATGAGTGATAGGTGTCATCTTAGGCACATGCAGACTTAAGGGGGAAATTCTTTTTGTTGGGTGGGAGGGCACACAAGCACTCACTCATGGAATGCAAAGAGTTTCATGCATAGATATTTCTGGCATGGACCCTCTCATCATATTCTCTAGTCTAAACCAGTTTGTCCCAGCTCTCCTCATGAATTCACTCACGTACTGAGCAAGAATGCAGTCAGCCATTTCTTCCATTGTTGAACCCGTGGCCATTATGCACCTCTGTAATTATTGAGCCATCCCTTTCCTTACCCGAATTAGCTATTGTGGTTTGAAGAAGCGGGTTTTCAAGCCCATGGTTGAAGAGGCAAGTTGTCAGGCCTGTGAGAAACTCTCTCTCCAAGTTAGAGAGGTTGTTGTGGATTGAAGAAGTAGGTTGTCAAGCATATGAGAAACTCTCTCTAACTGAGAGAGTGTGTTGAGGAAGTGATTTCTCCTGGAGGGAGTCCCTTAGCTACCATAGAGCTCTGAGAATTCGGTTTCGGCCTGTTGTTGAAGCCCAAGGTAAAGAAGGTGGAGTAGTCGATGGACTATGGGATAGTGAAGGTGTATACTTCTGGGGTGGGACAGGCATGTGGGGAATAAGATTTTATGAGCAGTGGGCGTAAGTGGCTCCTGGGAGATAATCCTTCCTCTTAAACCATGTGACTTTCCTATTGACCTTGCCTAGCCTAGGAATCCCTTGCCCAGTGGAGTTTAGTCCCAGCTCGGGGGTGACCCACTGCTAAGAGTGATGAATAGTGTGGTCTAAGGCTAGGAGGCTTCTGAAAGGTGTGCACATAGTTGGTGGTGTTTTCTCCAGTTAAAAGATAAGTAGCATTTTTGTGCTTAATTATGTATGTTATGCATGTTTGAGATTCTTGAAATTTTATCATGTGTTCTGTTTCATGTAGGACTTAATGTCAATTCCATTTGATTCACTATGGTAGTAGTAACTCTATGTTATTTGTTTTAAATTCATTATAAATGCATGTTATATATATATATAAATGCATGTTATATATATATATATATATATATATATATATATGCATGTTCCTCAGTGGCATTGCTTGACCTATTGGTGGCTGGGGACATTAAAAATTGGTATGATAGCTAAGTGAAGTGTCCGAGTAGTGGCGTTGCCTAGCCTGTTGGTGGTTGGGGATGTTACAAATTGGTATCAGAGCCAAGGTTCAAGCACTGAACCTGGATGGGCTGGAAAAGTAGTCATTGGAACCAAGGTTTTAGGTAGAAATAATGTCGAGAGGAACCAGTTTCGAACCTTAGAACATTCCTGAGTGCCAAGAGCTTACCTTGGCCATGTTATGAAGCTAAGGAGGTGTAGAGGTATTATAAAACCATGACAGATGTGTTATTGGGCCACAGAGTAATGTGGGTCATAGGATCTATTCAGGAGAAGGAGGGAAATTCTTGACCGTCATATCTGGAAAAGTTGTGAGGCAGTTAGCCGTGAGTTCCTTTGGAAATTCGCAAAGTAACAAAATATTTATGTGCCTTCGATATGAGAGAGAGGATACGTGGTGGAAATCCATGGACTTTGGGTGAAATAACTTCAAGAGGAAACAAGTGTGGAGAGGTTGAAACTCTTGAAGCCCAAAGTCCCCGAGTGGATCTACACCATAGATATGGGAGAAGAGCTCAACTGTTGGATCAAGCCAAGGGTGGAAGTTATGGTGTGATATGAAGGACATAGAACTCTCGAATCTTTGAAGTCTAGAGTAATCTGGACCGTCCGTCAAAAGGGACCCGTGTCAGCAGATTGGCTTGTTTGGGATTTTGGCGTTCAAAAGAATTAGTGTGTGCTGAGGCAAGAACTCTCGAAGCCCCGAAGTGCTGAAGTGGTAGGTCATAATGACATCACATGGAGGTGACGTGGACCTATCCTATACCTACCACATGCTCCCACCTGGAATGTTGTTAGTTGTAGTATGTGGGCCCTAAGGTTACATGACATAGTTAAAGGTTGGCAGACCCACACTGGCATTGATCACAATACATAAAGATCGACGGCCAGGAGGCATTGCGAGGACCCAAGTTACATGAGAGTTAATTTCCCAAGGTGGTCCTAGAATCCATACCATGGTTTTACCAGGGGGTTACATGTTAGCGTCAGAAGAATTGTGGGATGAAAGGCGGGTTACTCCAAACCACCAATGCATGTCGCCACAATTTGAAAGGTGTTAAGTGATGTGAATATTCGATATCCTAGTTCAAGTATGGAAATTGTGGGTCCAGTGGATGTGTGGCACCAGTTGTGAAGTTCGTAGAATTGACACTCTAGGAGAATGTTTCATAAGGGGACGAAAGGAATAACCTTCAAAAGTTTCATAATGCTAAGGTGATGAGACGTAATGACGTGACCAAATTTGACATGGATGTGTTAAGAGATTAACGTTTCGAGAGAAGTGAGGTGTGTTGATGCACAAAATTCCAAAGCCCAAAGTCCTAAAGCTCCGAAGTCCTGAATCTCAGATGCCTGAAGTTCCACAGTGGGTGTCAGTCGTTGGATGTTGGGTAGTTGTGGATTGTTGATCCACCCTACCTCACGAGTTCGTTAATCTAGAACTCTGAGAGATTGTTGTGATGTGCTTTAAAGGCTTCTGAAGTCGAAGGCTCAAAGTCCCGAGTAAGATCCTATTGATATAGAACTTGGCCATAGCTGTGGTCGCATGGGTTGGGAGCTAATAGAAAGGGGCTAGTTCCCGAAAAAAAAACAATAAATAAATAAATAAAATAAAAATAAAAAAATTATTACAGAATAGAGCAGAGCTCAAAAAGAAAAGATATGCAGGGATTCTTAATTGCTCGAGCACCGCAGAATGAAATATGAACGTTTTCTTGAATCAGGTTGGTTTATGAGTACTGTGTAATTTGTTAAGGACTGGTGGCCTGCCAAATTTTGGTTGACTGCACATTTTTTTGCAAAGTTAACAATTGTCAGAACCAAACCGATTTGTCGCCTAGTGCAAAGAAATGGAGGAGGCATAGAATTCTTCCATTTCAGAGAATGAAGCTATAGGAATGGATTTCCATTTGGGAGTTGAACGATCAAACTCCAATGGGCATGGAGAAGATATAGATAAGAAAGGAAACATGATGAAAATCATTGAAAGATTGCACAAAGATGTCTAGACTCACTGAGCAGATAAAAAAAAGCTCATGAAAGCTAGGGATCAATAGGGAGAATGCAACATAAAGTTGAGACATAGTCTGGAAAGGATAGAAAATAAATTGTATAAGGAGGGTGACTCTTGTAAATCAGGAAGTCACAGGTTCCTTGATGAGAATAGGAAATCAAGGAGTGTTGGCAGACACCATCTTCACTCCCAAGGGCACTCCAAGAGGAAGGAACATGGTAGTTCAAGCCCATATCCTACTAGAAAGCACAGGAGATCTAGAGTGGATGAACTAAAGGGAGAAATGAAAAAAATTAAACCTCCTACATTTGATGGAGAGCACTAGAAGGAGGAAGATGTTGAGACATCGCTCCTTGGCATGAGGAAATATTTCCAACTGTAGAATTATTCCTCTCATGCAAAAGGAACAATTGCAATGTATCAACTAAAAGGAAAGGTGTCCATGTGGTGGGATCAACTTGTGTAGGTGCAACACATTAAAGATAAAAATGTTACTTGGAAGGAATTCAAGAAGTATTTTGAAAAGAGATACTTTACTAAGAGATACTATGATAGAAAGATGAAAAAGTTATTTGAACTCAAGCTGGGTAGCATGACCATTGATGAATATGAACGAAGGTTTTTGGAATTTTTGAAGTATGTCCCTTTCATCAAAGATGAGAATGTCAAAATTCAAAGGTATTTGAGTGGACTACCATCTTCCAGCATTGACAAGATCCAGTATGATGATCCTAAAACTATGGAATAAACTATAAGGAGAGCAAAATGCTTATATGAGCAGTAGAGAGAAAATCCCACTTTCTAGAAGGCTTGGGAAGACAAGAAGAAATTCAAGATGGATCAGAGGAAGAAGGGAACTAAGCCATCCTTTTTAAAAAATATCCCTCAAGAACAGCCAAGTTTTAGAGAACCCAGGAAGGATGAAGTAGGTGGGAAAATGCTAAGACAACCACCTATGGAATGTTGGGGTTGTAAAGGAAATCATAGGTACAGAGATTTCCCCCATAGAAATGGCAAAGTGAGAGTTGTCCACAATGTTCAATAGGAATAAATAGTGGAGGACATGGGTATAAGTGTACCGAGGATCTATGCAGCCCTAGACAACAAGCAAGCTAAGTTTCAATCACACATGATTGAAGTTTAAGGCATGATCAATAACCATAACTTTACTATTTTAATTTATTCAGGGGATAGTCATAGTTATATAGATCCTAGAATGGTGGAAAGTTTGCATTTGCCAAGAAGAAAGCATGGAAAATCTTGGTTAGTGATGTTGGCTACAGGAGCCAAGAGAAAGGTTGTTGAATTGTTTAAGTCTTGTCCAGTGGACATGAATGGACTGAGCACAAGGGCTGAATCCAACATCTTACCTTTAGGTTCCTATGACTGTATAATTGGGATGGATTGGTTGGACCATCACCATACCATATTAGACTATTGTAGCAAGGAATTCACTTGCCTGGATGAGGAAGGAAACCCAAGGAAAGTGAAGGGAATCCCAAGGGCAGTGAATATCAGAGAAATCTCAGCAATGCATCTGAGAAAGTTCTATAGGAAGGGCTGCCAAATATTTGCAGCTCATGGAAGAAGCACCTAAGGATAAGGTGTCAAATATTGAAGACCATGCATTATTAAAATATTTTGAAGATATATTCCAGGAGGTACCCAGACTACCCCCAAAGAGAGATATTGATTTCTCTATAACCTGATGCCTGGAACCGCTCCAGTGTCAAAAACTCCTTACAGAATGAGTACATCAGAGCTGAAGGAACTACAATTGCAACTTGAAGAACCTATGAAGAAGGGGTATATATTCCCAAGTGTGTCACCTTGGGATGTCCCGGTCCTATTCATGAAGAATAAAGATGGGACATTGAGATTGTGCATCGATTTCAGACAATTGAACAAAGTGACTATTAAGAACAAGTATCCTTTGCCAAGGATCAATGATCTCTTTGATCAATTGAAGGATGCCAAGATATTTTCAATAATAGATCTTAGGTTAGGGTACCACCAAGTAAGGATAAATAATGAAGACATCAACAATACTGCCTTCAGAACTAGGTATTGTCATTATGAATTCATAGTGGTGCCATTTGGGTTATCAGATACACCTCTTTTTTTCATGTGCCTAATGAATGGTGTATTCAAAGAATATCTATACAAGTTTGTCATAGTCTTTTTGGATGACATACTTGTGTATTCTAAGTTTAAGGAAGAGCATGAACATCATCTGAGGATGGTTTTGCAAGTGATAAGAGAGCACCAACTGTATTCCAAATTGAGCAAGTGCTCAATCTATCAAAAGCAGATCCATTATTTGGGACATATCATTTCAAAATATGGGATAGTTGTGGATCCTGAGAAGATAGAAGCCATTAGAGAATGGTCTGCACCGAATAATGTAACAAAAGTTAGATCCTTTATAGGTTTAGATGGATATTACAGAAGGTTCATTGCAGGTTTATCAAGGATATCTCACCCCATCACTTCCTTGAAAAGGAAGGAGAAGAAATTTCAATGGACAGAAGAATTTGAGAGAAGCTTCCAACAATTGAAGTAGTTGTTAACCAGTGCTCCAATCCTGGGGATTGTAGATCCAAATGAATATTTTTTAGTGTGTACAGATGCATGCAAGGAAGTACTGGGGGGATTCCTCAGCCAAGATGGGTTTGTAATATGTTATGAGTCCAGGAAGTTGAAGGATCATGAAAGGAACTATGCAACTCATGATTTAGAGTTAGAAGCCATAGTGCACACTCTAAAGAAATGGAGACATTACCTCATGGGAAAGAGGTTTGAACTAAGGACATACCATAACGGTCTGAAGTATTTGTTTGATTAGCCAACCTTGAATGTTAGGGAGAGTAGATGGTTGGAATTCCTTTGTGAGTATGACTTTGATATCAAACATATCAAAGGAAAGGATAACAAAGAGGTTGATTCACTCAACAGAAGAGTGCATGAACTACATGCTATGACCATTAGCATGCATAAAACTGATATTAAAGGAAGAATTTTGGAAGCTGAAAATGAAGATTTGCAGTACATGGAATTGGTAGAAAAGATACAGCAAGGTAAGATGCTACAGAAAGTGGAAGATTATAAATTGGAAGTTGATGGAACACTCTTGTACAAAAATAGAATTTATGTACCTAATTTCCAGGAATTGAGAATTATGATCTTGAAAGAAATGAATAATGTGTCGTATGTTGGGCACCCTAAGTATGAAAAAATAGTGGTAGCACTCAAAGAGCCATTACTTTTGGCCAGGTATGAAGAACGAAATTGCATAATACATCGCCAGGTGTATGGAGTGTTAGAAGGTCAAATCTGAACATACACACCCAACAAAGCTACTACAACCATTAGGCATTCCTAAGTGGAAGTGGGAAGTGGTGACAATAGATTTCATCATAGGATTACCCAGAAAAAATAAGCAACATGATTCCATCATGGTGTTGGTGGATAAGATTATGAAATATGCCCATTTTATTCCATTGAAGACTACTCACAAGGAAACTAATGTTGTCGATATCTATATGAGGGAATTAGCATGATTGCATGGTATTCCCAAGACAATTGTGTCTGACAGAGACCCAAAATTTACCTCAAAGTTATGGAAGGGGTTATTCAAAGGGTTCAGAACGAATCTGAACTCCCACACTTCTTATCATCCTGAGTCTGATGGGCAGACAGAGAGGGTGAACCAAGTGATAGAAGATATGCTAAGGATGTATGTGATGGACAAACCATATAAATGGGAAGACTACCTACACTTGGTAGAATTTGCTTACAACAATGGGTATCAAGCATCACTAAAAATGAACCCATTTGGAGTACTTTGTGGAATAAAGTGAAACATATCAATAAGATGGGATAACCCAGCTGATAGGGCAATGGTTGGGCCAAAGTTACTCAAGGAAATGGAAGAGAAAATGTTGAAGATTAAGCAAAATTTGAAGGCTGCCCAAGACAGGCATAAAATTTATGTTGATAAGAACAAGACCCAGAGGGAGTTTAAAGTGGGTGATCATGTTTTCTTGAAAGTGAAAGCCAACAGAAGTTCCCTGAAGCTAGGAAACTGTTCCAAGTTGGCAGCCAGATATTGTGGGCCATTTGAAATCCTAGAAAGGATTGGACCATTTGCTTATATGCTTGCATTTCTTGTGTCCATGATTGCACATAATGTGTTTCATGTTTCATTTCTTAAGAAATATATACCTGATGTTGATCATGTTATTGATTGGAATGTGATTCAGGTGGAGCAAGAAGGTGTCTTGCAAGTGCATTCGATGTGCATATTGGACCAAAAGAGAAAACAAATCTGGAATCGAACCATAGGGATTGTAAAGGTCCAGTGGACCTAGTACGGTCCTAAGGACGTGACATGCGAGCATAAGGACACTATGTGGGACGAATTCCTGCATATTTTTTAAGATTTTGAAAATCTTGTTGATGCTATGTAAATACATTGCACTGAGGATAGTGAAAAAATAAGGGGAGGGGATTGTAATACCCCTAGGACGAGCCCCAGTGTATTATGAATTGTAAACATGTTTTGTAGGCTGGTGATTCGAACAATTATGAGATATGGGATTATGTATTTATTAGGCTGGAGAGATTAGGTGTTAAAGGCCAAGAGCCTATTTTGTACATGTAAATATTCATATTATTAATATAAAAACGTTGTTGCATGTAGATTGACCATGAAGAAATATTTATGGGGGACTAATCTCCAATAGGCTGGGTAAGGGAGAGGGGGCTGACAGTTTGGAAATAGGGGCTAATCCTAAAGGATTAAGTCCAAGAGAATAATAATTTATTATTACTCCAAAGTTATGTAAAAGGATATGTTTTTATCCTAAGTTCCTGGGGAAGGACAAGTGACTTCCAAAGGGAAAGAAATCTACTTCATGAGCAACAGGCATTGACTCAGGCAAATGCATACTTAAGGGGAAAATTCTTGCTATTGCAGGGAGCACTCAAGCACTCTCACATAGATAGTTTTGGCGTGGATGCTCTCATCATCTTCTCTAGGATAAACCAGTATGCCCCATATCACCTCACTCATGCATTGATCAAGCATGAAGTCATCCATTTCTACCATTTCTGAACCCATGGCCATTGTGCACCTCTGTAATTACTGATTCGTCCCTTGCCTTACCCAAATTAGGTATTGTGGTTTAAAGAAGAGGGTTGTCAACCCCGTGGTTGAAGAGGCAGGTTGGCAGGCCTGTGAGAAACTCTCTCTCCAGGTGAGAGAGGTTTTTGTGGATTTAAGAAGCAGGTTGTTAGGCCTGTGAGATAATATCTCTAGGTGAGAGAGTGTGATGAGGAAGTGAGTTCTCCTGGAGGGAGTCCCATAGCTACTACAGATCTCTGAGAATTCTAATATGGCTTGTTGTTGAAGCCCAAGGTAAGGGAGGTGGAGTAGTTGATGGAGCATGTGGGGAATGAGAGTCTGTGAGTAGTGGGTATAAGTGGCTCCTCTTAGACTGTGTGACTTTCCTATTGACCTTGCCTAGCCTAGGAATCCCTTGCCCAATGGATTTTAGTCCCAGCTCAGGGGTGACCCACTGCTAAGAGTGATGAGCAGTGTGGTCTAAGGCTGGGAGGTTCGTGGAAGGTCTGAACGCAGTTGGTGGTGTTTTCTCCAGTTAAAATATAAGTATCATTTCCATGCTTAATTTTGTATGTTATGCATGTCTGATATTCTTGAAATTTTATCATGTATTTTGTTGCATGTAGGACTTACTTTTGATTCCATTTGAGTATGTATGGTAGCAGTAATTATGTGTTATTTTTTTTAAATTCATTAGAAATGCATGTTATGTGTGTGTGTGTGTGTGTGTGTGTGTGTGTATTTTCCTCAATGGTTTTTCCTGGCCTTTTGGTGGTTGGGGACGTTACAAATTGGTAATAGAGATAAGTGAAGTTTCTGAGTAGTGGCATTTCTCGGCCTGTTGGTGGCTAGGGATGTTACAACATTGCTTAGCAACATATGCCTCATTTGGCTGAGGATTTTCCTGATGTCGTAACAAATGGATAGGATACCCTCTCCTCGAGAGGCCCATCAAAAAGTACACATCATCAATATTAATATCAAGCATGTGTGTCCCAATGAAAAATTATTGTTCGGAGTCATCCCACAAACCGATCAGGTACTCAAGTAATAGTACCTCTTTCCTCATATTTTGGAGTTTAAAGTACTTGAGTAGACAACAATTTTGCAACTATTCCCTTGATTAAGGGCTTTGTAAGGTGACAATGTCATTGAAATCGCGTTCTCATTCTTTCTACTCTATCATGGCTAAATAATCAGTGAAATATGCAAATGCAACCACTTAAACATCTTTAATCAACTTTTTATGAGAGAAAATTGTGTCTTCTTAGCCCAAAATACAAAAACAAAATTGGTTATGCACAAACTCTCCCTTAAGTCTTCTCACAGAGTGCTAGAGCTCCCTAGGCATGTGCACCAAGGAGTTGATGTCTCGATCAGCACTCCCCTCATCCCTTTGAGGGAGCATCAATCTGGTTCGGTGCCTAGGGATTCCCAAGGAGCCCAGAACACCCTAAATATAAGCTAAAACACAAAATTAAACTGTAAAAAATGATTGGAAAGGCAAGGTGACCAACCTAATCTAGACAAAACTGAAAATTGTCAATCGTAGCTTTCGTACTCACACATCGAAAATCGCCTCCCAAAGGTGGAAAATTACAAACTTAGAAGAATTTGGTAAAAATCAATTGGTATATGAAATTCTTAACCTATTTTACTATTTGATAGGTTTGATTTTTTCCATTTCTCACTAATATAAAGTTTTTTGGGGTTTTTTTAATCTTTTTGAGGAGTTACTAATGGTTTGGGCCCCAAACTGTCTATATTTGTGGGTTTTTAAACAGTATCTTTTCTACAACCTTGTAACACTGATAAGCATAATCTTTGTTCTTTCTCGAGATCGAAAAAACATGAGAATGTAACCAAGTAGAATTTTATCACTTTTTTAGACTCATAAAGGTTATACGAAAAAGGAACCCCCATGGAATCGTATTTAAGATCTTTTCAGACTCTCTAAATATGAAAAGATCGTCGAGTGATATTGCCTCCTTTCACATTTGTTAAAAAGTTATTGAAACTTGAAAGGGTTTCTCCTAAGTAGTAGTCTATCTCTTTTTCGGACTTCAAAGACTAAAATTACAAAAAATGACAACCTTGGAGTCACCTTTAACTTCTTTTCATACTCTCTAAACATGAAAAACCACCAAGTTTTACTTTTCTAGACTCGATAAAATCACACATTGAAGGGCCCATATGGGACCGAACCCTTACTTCTTATAGTTCATTAAACAAAGGAAGAGAGACTTACCGAAGGTGAGTTATATTGAGTATGTGTTATCCTCCTCGAGCTTGTAAAAAAAAAAAGAGGTACTCGTCTATATGGATGGGGGAAAACATTGAAGGAAGTAAGTCAACTTATCTTTTATAATTTTTACAAGTCACTCTTGTAGTCTCCCTTGAACACAACACTTGTTTCCACCTACATTTTGAACACTTGGATAATCTTCTAAACCTCTGCAATAAACCAATCCTATGAGTCTTTCCACTCCTTTGGGTCACTCGACAAATGTCAAAGTGTTCATTGCATTATGTTTTGGTCCACGTTATGTTTATGCTTCCAATTCATGTTGTGCCTCAGTGTTCAAAGGAAGTATCCACCTCGAGAGTCAACCATCACAATTTTTCAGTTTCAATACCTCTGTCAGTCCATACTCATTCGATTCACCATCTTACATATCTTTCCTATGTCAGTTTTGTGTCGTTTGATGAGCAAAAAGTGAGTGCTTACATGCCTAGTTGGGCTCTGCTAGTCATGACAGCTGTATGGTAAAAGGTTAGAAAGAAAACAACAAAGCTACTAACAAGAATTAAACAAAAACTAAATAAAACTATGAGCATAA
>ML827901.1:0-15116 GCA_009831015.1 Picea engelmannii
ATAACCATCTAACCATTCCATTGCCAAATTTCTAGACTTTAGTCACTTTTGAGAGATTGTAAGTACCTTTTTCTCGACATAAACCCTACACTTTTACAAAAACTAGGATTGATAATCATTTTATTAATTTGCATATTGTGCAAACTCGTTGGATGTTAAATTGACATGCACATGTAGCCAATATTACAATACAAACATTAGGTGTAGCTACCACGTAACCCTTGTGTTTCACAATGCTCACAATCAAATTAAACATGACATATCAAACATAAGTGGCAATGAGCCCCCCAACCACAACACTATTTAAGTTTCCCTTTGTTGCCCTTAAATTGAAATGTTGGATAATTACTATACTGGATCCTTATACTTCTAACACGTTTTTTTTCACCGACACAAACTAGGGGCAATCTATAACCCAATACAAGTGAGTTTGTGTCATGTATGTGATGCTTATAAACTAAAATGAAAAAAAGAAGTTGAGATCCATAATGTAAATCTTCATATACTAATTATGAAATCATTGTGCAGAGGGGGTCCCTTGTCACACAAACAAAGGGGTCAACATCAATTTGATGTTTGGTGAAGTTGTGACCTTAAAATTAGTTATTATTACATTTTTCTAAGGAAAAAAATCATAATTTTTATTTTAGCTTTTAATGAAAATCACATTCTTTATGTGCACAAGGCACTTTACATACAATACGAGGTCCCCCCATGCCCTTTAAGAGTAAGAAGAAACATATATATATTGGATACTTCCATAAAACAACCTTAAATTGCTTGATATACATTTGCCAATATCTCAAAAAACTCATAAAAAGAGTCTTTGATTGCCCATCAAGGACTCAAAACCATGAACCCCTTACATAGAAAATAGAAAATCAACATTATTAGCTTGTGTGTCATATATACAAATGTAAAAATGTATGAATGCATGATGTGCAAAATTAAAATTAAATAGTCTACCTTGACGCAATTCAGATACCAACATGGAACTCCTTCAAAAAATGCTCTCACCCTCCAACTATCGGTCCTCCTTAGATAGTGCATTGACTTTGGAGTTTAGCTCCTAGAGGACATGAATAAATGAAATTTTAATGAATAGTTGGGAAGCCAACTTGATCTGATTTGTTATCATCAAATTCCCAAAGACCCAAACCTAATGAACCCCTTTATCCAAATAATTTTTTAACAATGTCCTTAAAGCCATCAACTCTACAAAATGATTAGTACCAACTCACAATTTTTTTTATGAACCAGATATATGAGATAAAAAGAATCCCACCAACACTATTGAAACCATATAAGCCTTGATCGATCCCATAAAAAATTCCCCAGGGAATGGATTTGTCAATAAACAATTCTCCTACCTACCTTGGAATTTTCTCCCTTGAAACCATTCTACATCCCTAGAATAAAACACACACTTGAGCAAACACCTAAAAAGCAAGAACTCGTTTATTCTCGAATAGATGGGAATTACGAGCAAGCTAGATGACCCATAAAATAAGTCAAGGGAAAGCTCAAAACTCTTTAAGTTCCTTCCTTTGAAACCACATATGAACAATCTTCCACAATGTTACCAACCCAGACATTAGGAAAACCAATCCACTCACTTACATCCCTCCAAAGTTATCAAGGAAACATGCAATGAATAACCAAGTGAGAGTATTTTCTTCATTGTTCATACATAAAACATAGACTCTAGGACCATGCATATTCCTCTTTTGCATCACCTCCCAAATTAAATCCCATTCCTTGAAACTAACCACAAAAAAATCTCAGTGTTCTTTGGAGCCTTTATTTTCCAATTTTTTTACCCCACAAGCCACTTTCTTGGTCCTTGAAAACCATCAAAACTTTATATCCCAGATTGGTAGTGTACCTACTAGAGGTCTTGTTTTTTGCCCACACCAAAGTATCAAAGTCATCCCTCGATCTAATATGACTTCTTCTTAAATCACTTAGAAATAAATTCCATTTTTTTCCCATTCAACTTCTAATTCTAATGTCTGGGTGGAACTCCATCCTTTATGTTATCCATCAATGGAAAGTGGATTCATCGTATGATTTAGAGCGAAATAGCCTCTATATTGTAAGTGATGGATCAAATAAAGTGAAATAAAGATGGAGTTTCCAAAACCCATAGCTAATGTTGTCTCAATCCTTGCCTAAATGCCATTTCCCACCTTCCATGTTAGATGGTTCCTGATAATTGGAAAAAGCCAAAACCAAAGCTTTCCATTGATTAAACACGTTTTTTTATGTTCTTTCTAGTACTCCTAATATAATCCATAATTGAATCTAGAGAAATATATTTCTACACTATGATTCTTTTCCACAAATTCTCCTTTGATACGAGGTTCCATAGACTTTTTGTAACAAAAAATTTCCCAAATGATGGATATATTTTAAACCCCACCCCCCTTCCTCCTCTGGCTTAGCTATGGATTGTCATATGGCCAAGTGAATACCTCCATGATCACTCTTTCCACCCCAAAGAAAATTAAAACCTGTCTCCTCAATCTTCTCCCACACCTCTTTGGGAATACAAGCAACAAAGTGCCAATATAGTGTCATTGCTTCTAGAACATGTTTGATGAGTGTTGGTCTGCCTCCTTTAGAGAGCCACCTATTGCACCAAAAATGGATTATTTTCTCAATCTTACTCGATAGCCAACTCTAATCCCTTTTCCCATAATCATCGGGCTTAAGCATAAACCCCAAATACTTAAAACCTTTTCGCATCTCAAAAGTTCTAAAGGGAAATTAATTCTTCAACACTTGTTCATCCTCTTCCCTTGGCTCATTAAAACATTGCAAACTTCTAAAATTTTACCTCCATATCTATAACTAAGCAATACAACTTTAAAATTTACTTAAACTTTCTTCCCTCTGCTTCAGATCCATTGGAAAATAACAAAACAACATCGACGAATAGTAAATGGGTAAGCATAATAGATCTCCCAATCTTAATACCCTGAATACGACCTGATATTATAGCTTCCAAAACGATTTTCTTAAGCCCTTAGCAACCAACATAAATAAGTGTGGAGATAGTGTATAGCCCTACCTTAATCCCCTGGATGGCTTGAAGAAAGATGAAGCTTCTTCATTGATAAGGACATTGAAAGTAACTTAAGTTACACAACCCATGATCTAGTTCAGAATTGGAAGACTAAACCCTACATGAATCAAAATAAGTCATTGATATAGCTAATAGGTTTTGTCACAAGCCTTGGACAAGTCCAATTTGATAACCATAACATGTCTCTTCTTAACTCTTATAGAGTGAAGTTCTCCTTATGCAACCTCGATTACTTCATGGATTTATCTTCCTGCTAGAAACCCAAATTGTTCTAGAAATATGACATTTGATAACACCCCTTTTAACCCAATAGTTAGAACTTTAGCTTAGCAAATCATCTCCCACTAAATAAAAAAAGCCCATAAAAAATTCAACAGTTTACCCATCAAGGGATAAACTTTTGTCCTTTTGGAAAGAAGACAAAACAATCATTAATTCCTCCTTTAAGACTACCTCATACATTCTCTTATTATCTTCCTTAACAAAACGAGGAAAAAAAGATGCTACTTTAACTATGCATGCAATATTGGCATGCTTTAGCTCTCAGACTGTAAATGATTAACTCACGTATCAAGTATTTCATTAAAACTTTTGACCACCACACCCTCATCATTCTTCATTTCCTAAATAGTGTTTACAGACTTTGTATAAGTGGAAAATTGATGAAATAATTTTGTGTTCTCATCCACCCTCTCCAACCATACAACCTTGCTTTTGAACCTCCACTTAGCTCCCCTATTATCCAGAAGCCTCCTCTTATTACTTTTCATCTCCTTAAGCCTTTGATTTTCCTCCTTACTAGAAAAACCCATTCCATTATTATCAAATAACTATGAGATATTAACCTTAGTTTATTTCAAAATCTTATCTCTATTTTTATGCCTTTTCAGTAACCTATGCCACCACTTCACCTTTTACATTTTTTAATGCATTAGCTAATTGATTGTTGGTAGAAACCCTAAAATCACCATCAAATTTCTTCCATTCTCTTCTCACCAATTCCTAAAAATCCTCCTCCTTTAACTAGCTATGATTAAATTTAAAAGGACTGGATGCCTTTTCATCTCTCAATTCTCATTGTAGAAAAGCAAGGTTGTGATCAGAACCATCCCCAACATCAATCCATGATCTAGACCTGTCCACTTAATCCAACAAAGGAATAGAAAACATAAACCTATCTAATCTCTTTGAAACTTAAGCCCCTCCAAAACTATTGTTCCTCCATGCGGGCCTGAGAGAGATAGGCTCCACATCAACCATACATGCTAGTTCAATTTGATGCTTAATAAGGTCAACTAGATAATCAACCCTTGCTAAATCTCCTCACATCTTTGATTGACGCATAGTAAAATTGAAGTCCCCTATGATAATAACCCTTTCTTGCCTAACACTTGCTAGCGCAAAGAACTTATCCCATAACACTTGCTTCTCATCATATGAACCACAAACATTCACCATTGAAATAGGCTATCTTGTATCGTTGCACATAAATTCAATGCATAGACTTGAAGCAATAGAAAAAAGAATTTACTAAAGTTAAACTTGTCCTCCACCGAGTAATTAGACCTCCATAATTTCTATTCGTATCAATGGAAATGAAATCCCACCCTTTAAAACATTTCTTCAAACCATCTACTATTTTATACTCCTTCCCCATAGCTTCATACAAAAGCATGACCTCGGGCTTCTTTAGTTCCATTGATACGAACAAGGCTAGTCTTCTATGATGACTACCTAGTCCCCAAGTGTTCATAGAAAGAACTTTCATTTATCACCACCTTTTAGGGGCTATCCTATTGTAGGGACCCCAATTATAGGCCTTTTCCTACCTGTTAAATTTCTTTATAGCCTTCTCCATAGCCTGCTAAAGGTAAGACTTCCTACCCATTGAGGCTACTCCGTTACCCTTTAAGGGATCTATACCCAAACCTCCCAACCCATTACCCCCATACATTCATACATTTTTCTTTGATCTTAAGTGGTATCTACCTTTTACCCTATTATCCTTATCACATACCTCTATCCCCTTAGTATCATTCTCTACAAGATCCATTTTCCTTGCAACAAGAGAGACATAGATTCTTGGGCTATTATAACTGTTGACACTAGCACATAAATAGACTTACGACCCATTGAATCTTCACCTTGTAAATTAACCTTGTTGTCCACTTATTGGAGTTCGAGCTCCTTCATTATTCTAAGCTGGAACATCAATGACCCCTACATTCTTCTGAATAATCACCGAATCATGACAATCTTTAGCCTTGGAAACTTTCAAGTTAACCACTAAATATTGCTTATTTTGCTTTTTTCTCCACACTCATTTAACAAAGGGCATATCACAGTAGATAACAATATGTCCATGTTGGTGGCATCTAACACATTGAAATGACACATTAGAATAGTCCATATTCTAAGTGTATATCGACTCCCCGACCATAATGTCCAAACTCTCAACCAATCCTTCTTTGTATCAATTTCAACCAACACCCTCACCACTGGCTGAAAAACAACTTATTTGAAAGAAGAATCAACTAGAATAGTTATGCTTGACATATTTCCAAGGTCACCCAAGAATTATTTGGACCAGAGCTCCAAGGTCAAGCCTCACAATTTGACCCATATAGGGATTTTATATGCCACTTTAGACCTAGGGTCGAAATAAGGATGCCATGGTTTCAAAGATAGAAAGGAAGTGCCACATAATCAAATACCTCCAAGAATAGTAGATGCACGCCCCTTAGATTGAAAGTAAAAAACAATCCAACCTCTTGTTAAAATGTGAAATGTAGGGCCATACCCAATTATTAACACCCACATTTTCTACAACATGTATTCAGAGACCCTTCATAAATGAACTTACCCATGAATTTATTGGTAAGTGACTTTCCAACAATTTCCCAAACCTGCTTGACCCTTAGGTCTTCACCCACCACCATCTTTACTTGAGAATCCATCCTCTTAATCACTTTCTTTATCTTCTTCGATCTTGAAACTTCCCTAGAATTTGAAACCCTCTGTAAATCCCTCTTGCCACCCACCAAACAATCCAAGTCCAAACCACTTCTGATGAAACCTAGCCCTTTGATAGGATTCGATGCTTCCCGAATATCCTCATTTAGACGACAATCCAAACCTAGCTTTGAAAAAACCTCCTTCTCTAAAACTTCAGCTTTCGAAGCTTGATTGCTAGAGGAAAATTCCCATGACTCCCATAACTCCCATCGTCTTGGAGCCCTGCACCAACAAGCTCCACTGCACAATAACCCTCCTCCTTTCTAACACCAACACACACCTCATCTAGAACTTTGACACCCATAGGCATCACCTTTGATAAGACCGCGCAATCCACTTTGCAACCTATCCTGGTTTTTTTTTGGGACACTTGAAGTACCTCCCTTGTCCCCATCACAATCGACTTCTAGACAATCTTCTAGGCAACGCTTAACTTGACACATCCTGATATAATAAAAAATCACTATGCCTTCAGTAGGATCACCAAAAAATCCATTAATTGCACCTCATTGTCCATAATCACCTAGAAAGCATCTAGACTTTTCTTGAATGCCTCTTTGAACAAGCTATCTATCATATGTATCTTGTTGTTGCATAACAATTCAATGAAGTTGTAGATTTTTGAAAACATACTGGATTATGAGCGTTGATCATGATATTGAGTTGATGTGCATAATTGAACCCATGTGTTTTGAAGTATAATTATTATTATTAAAATAATAAAACAATAATGTAAAAAATATATCTATAAATAATAATAAATAAACTAGTAAAGATCCATCTTAACTCTTTTATTCATCTAATCTTTTTTTCCAAAAAAATCTCATGCAATCTTATTCCCAAAATATCTAGCTCCCATAGCCACGGTTGACCTTAAGAATCTCGACCAAATTTGATCTTGTTACCTATGACCTTATGAACAACACACCTTGAACTTCAATCCATTGAACTAACCTTTCAAACTGGTTAAAGTGTAATATTTCACATATATTATATATATTCAATTTTGTTTTTAGAATTTCTCTAAACAAATTCCGTCAAACAAGCTACCGTATAAATTCAACCCTCGAGAATTAACTTGGGTTATTTGACATTTCTTTCTCAAGCAAGCAAGGTTTGGTTGAGAATTAAAGCCAGACCGCAGTTCATACAGCACAAAAGGTTTTTTAAGACGAGGGTTTCCAATTCTTTACCCATTTCTCTTCTTTGCATTTCTACACAAGTCGGAGTTGAAGGAAGCTATCATCCATCTGCCTGTATCTGTCTGTGAAGATGGTCGAAGAAGAAGCTCCACTGGAGTTGAAAGAAGAAGTCACCGAGGTTTGTGTTTTATATTTATTTTCCATGGTAGAGGAATTCGTTTGAAGAAGTCACCGAGGTTTGTGTTTTATATTTATTTTTCCTGGTAGAGGAATTCGTTTAAATATTTCAGGGTATTGCATGTCTTTAAATGGAAAACAGCATAAATCCATAAACAATAATAATAAGTTAGCAGAGGCATTCCAACACTGAAGTTGGGGTTTGCTCACTGCTTGTCATCAAGATCAGCGGGAAAAGCTCGAATCTTTCATTGGCCGCAACCTGTCCGCATTGGGAAGTTTTCATTTCTTCACGATTAAACTCCATCTCTAGCGCCTCAAATATTTTCAATCCATGTTTTTTCTTATTACAACGAAGTACATTGCAACAAGCTCCAACGTAAATGTAACCCTTGAGATTTTATAGGAGTTATCGGTCCCACCTTCATCCATCAACCAAGCATGTATTTGGTTGATAATCAGATGCAGATCGTTGTTCACACAACACAAAATGTCAAGGAAATGACCCAAAAAAATTCCTATAGTCAACAGTGGCTTGCTGAGTCGGTGTAAGTCGGCCGATGTTAAAGCTCCCACAAGGTGTCAAGTCTCACCTAGGACACGCATGTGCTCGTGGTAGTGGCTTGCTGAGTCGGTGTAAGTGGGGCGATGTTAAAGCTCCCACAAGGTTTCAAGTTTTACCTAGGACATGCATGTGCTCGTGCTCGTGGTAGTTGTACACCAGTGCTTGTGGCAACTGTTGGGGTTGGATGCAAGTCTTGGGTGAATTTGGTGGAATAACTATCGTAATCTTAGCCAATATTTCGCTTTAGGAAGTCCACATGCTTCCACTAAAGTTTAAGTTTAAGTCTCACCTAGGACACCCTTGTGATTGTGTTCATTGAACAATTGGGGTTGGATGCAAGTCTTGGGTGAACTTGGTGGAACAGCTATCGTAATCTTAGCCAATATCTTGGTTTAGGAAGTCCACATGCTTCCACTAAAGTTTAAGTCTCACCTAGGACACCTTGTGATTGTGTTTATTGAACAGCACTGCTTGTGATGGCTGTTCAGGCCAGGTGCAAGTCTTGGGTGAATTTGGCAGAATAGAGATACCTAGCTGTTGGGGGCAGGTGCAAGTCCAGGGCAAATTTGGCAGAATAGATACCTAGCTGTTGAGTTCAGCTGCAAGTCCTGGGTGAATTTGGCTGTATAGATGCCCTCATTGTGGCAGCTTAGCCAAAGGTTTACTTTTACAAATCGACATCCCTGTCCTCATGTTGACTGGAAGCATCTGCCAATATTTTTTTTCTGATCATGTTTACTTTCGAGAAATGCTTGATATCTCTCTAAGGCGTTTGAGGCATAAAAGGTTTCCGTAGGGATAAACAATCCTTTGGGGGGAGTCTCCAGCAATAAAGTTACACAACTATGAGTTTGTACTAGCATACATTCTAATAAGTACACCATTGTGCAGAACCATTATATGTGCTACCTCCGACACATTAACTTTCACCTTAACACTGCAGTTGCCAAACTTCACTGATAAAATTCAAAATTTTAGCAAATACGTTCTTGAACAAATTCATTTAAGTTTGCTGAATTGGTTCCGACAATACAAATTGAATAAAATTGAAATGTAAACTAGGAATAAATTTGTTTAAATTCAGATTAAATTTGCAAAATGAAATTCGAATGTTGAATTATATATTTTCTCAAACATATGTTAAATTTTATCCCAAATTTTATCACATCGTTTTGCATTGTTGAATTTTTTTGAACTTCATGGTTGCCAACACAGACTAGGGGCCTTAGATTTTCACAAAACCAAATCATCTAAATTTTGTTTGGTTTTCCAGTGAAATGGAGTGGGAATCCCTTACCAACATTGGTTGAGCCTATTCCTGCCATATGCTTCTAGAAGAGCATTCACCCAAAGCTTCCATTCACAATGTTTTTGCAAAATGTATTAACCAAGATTTTCACGGGGATAATATTTTATTGAAAGTATTGTTCTTGTATTGATATGAAAATGATTAGTATCTTGGATCATGAAATGGTCAAGTGTTGAGGTAAAACAAATAGAAGGCATGCCTAACTATAAGGCATAGGCATGTTCCCAGGAAGAAATGGCCAAAATTTGTTTAAGTCCATTTTGCAGAGCAAAGGGGGTCGATCATCGAGCAAAACGATTGCACGCCATTTAAACATTAATCATCGAATAAAAGGATTGATCTCCTTTAAGGGGTCTGTCATTGAGCATAGGAGTTGTTGATGAGCAAAGGATGGGGCTGATGGTGGAAATGTTCAAGCGTTGGTTGATTGAGAAAACAAGGATTGTGCTTGATAAGGTGAACAAGTTAAGTGCTTGGGAGAAGGATGTGAGCAATTGAGTTGCAAATGTCGAGAAAAGGGTAGGATGAACCATCGTGCAAAAGGAAGGAAGATCTCTCGAGTAGAGGTAGATCTGTTGAGTAAAGGTAGATCTTAACCGATGGGAAAGTCAAAATCCGTTGAGTAAGGACAAACCCATTTGAGGAAGAGTTTGTTGTTCAACAAGGAGAAATCCAATTGCCGAGCAAAGGAAGAAACTAAAGGACCAGGGAAATGCAACTAGATTTTTTGTGTAGAGGGCGACTTGGAGAAACTTGGTGGTGGGAAAAAGCAACTTGACTTTTCAATCGATCTTTTTGAGTTTTTGCAATGGAGAGAAAACTCGACAAGCAATAGAAGCCTTGGTTGGGATTTTTGGAAGGGGTAAAGGCTCAGGCTGTCGTGTCATCAACAATGAGTGAGTTACAAAATGCCACGTGTAAGGCACTCAGGTGCCATGGTAGTGAACCATTAGGTGACATGCATGGGCAAAAAATCCATTCCAAAGGAGTTTGAGAAGCCAAGTTGCAACTGCCAAGATTGGTCAAAAATTGTTCAATCCACTAGGAAAGACAAGCCAACAAACTTGTAACTGGGAAGGAAGGGGCATACAGATCGTGGGGTATAAGTGCCAAGGAGGTCGAGGTTTGTCATAGAGTCTTGGAAGAAGTTTAGTAAAGGGAGTCACAATTGCATAGGGGTTCTTGCCCCAAGAGATTGTTGGGAGATTTAATGGGGCCTGTTATCAACCAAACTAGCACTTGTGCAAAGCCTTCACAAGGTGCTTGTAAAGTTTAACATATGGAAGCAATTTCCACTGTCACCTAAGCAAGTACTTACCTTGTTTTAGAGAAAGATAAAGATCCAACACAAGGAAGGCTTTCCTAGCAACCTCAAGGGATCTTATAGCAAGCGAAAGGCAAGTCTACAGTCCCCTATCTTGGTTACTTGATTAGCTAGATCAAAACTAAGGGCAAGGTCAAGGTGAATTAGACAAAGCAAGTTAATTGTGCATGTGTGAGGTGTGTGGCTAAGACAATAATGTTTAAAAAGAAATTAAATGCCGTGAAACACAAGCTAAAAAAAAAGATAAAAAATAAGGCGGATACACTAACTATCAAAAAGAAAATAAATTGCTGCAATAAAACTTGAAATAATAGATAGTATACTTCAACAATGACAAGTTTATAATGAGAATAGTAAATCAGTCCTAAATTAGCAAGAATGCAATGGAAGATATGCCAATTGTTAAGTAAAAGACTATCAAGCCATATGCTAATGATTGCTTGAAAGAAAGAGTATTAAACTATGTTAGATGAATGCAATATGATGAAACCCTAATGGCTGAAAATGCAATTAATGTAGCAATGATAATGTTAGAGGATGATCCTAAGCTAAGATGCAAGGCGTTAAGCTATAAATGATGATGAATGAAATGCAAATGCAAAATCCTAAGGCTATCACCAAGTCGTTGGGAGAGAGAAAGCTAAACTAGGGTTTTATATCACTTGCAACAAGAGAAAGATTAGTGCATTCTTAAGTCTTTGGGCATATGGAGTCAATGCATCAACTTCAATGGAGGTTAAAAGCAAGAGAAGACTTGAAGATCAAAACCCTAGGATTATACAATCATAAGCCTGGGCTTAACCTTCTAGGAAATAAACCCTAGAGTTTATACAATCATAAACCCTAGGTGTCGTCCTATTTCTTCTAGAGCATCTAGCAAGAGATCGAGTGGAACTAGGTCAAACCGTAGAATTTATACAATCATAAACCCTAGATTCTAATCAATAAAGACAAGATTAGGGGGATGTACAATCACAACCCCTAACTTGACCTTAAATGCTTCAACAAAATCAAGATGGTAAAAACAAGGAAGGGGATGAATAATTACAATCCTTTCTCAGGGTTTCTAACAAAATTATTCAAGGAAACAAGATAACATGCAACTTATCAATCATTTGATAGAACATCCACTTAAAATACCATGAACAAACATAAATACTTGGAAAGAACACTTACTATACCAGTTTCATGAGACATCCACCAAAACAAGACAAAGCATCCACAAGATTACTCCTCCAAAAGTGCGCATAAGTACTCCATCATAAAAAAGAAGATAAGAAGTCAAGTAGTAATGATTCTCCACAAGTGTGAGTTATGATTTGCAAATGAGGAGTGCTAGCCTTCTTATACGAGGCAACACTAGTGCTTTAACCCTCAAAATCCCCTAAAAACATAAAATATCCATGATACAAGGTGGATACGTCAAGGCTGACCCCCAAAATAGCCTCCAACATAAAGATACAATGGAAATACATCAAAACGTTGCTTCAAAAGAGATGCGTGTGGGTATGAGAGCCTCCAAAGGTTATGACGTCATGCTCTAGAAGTGAAAAGGTGCCTCCAAAGGTCACATCTCTCCATCAAAGGCTGCAAGCATCATCAAGGGTCACATCTCTGACCCCGAGGGTCATGTCTCATCACCAACAAGTGCCAATTCATCATCAAAAGGAGATGTCCATATGCTAGGTTGGCTCACCAAGCATCAAAGCATGATGTCATCATCATAGGTGCAACCTCTAAGGGCTAGGGTATGACATCATGAGTGAAGAGGGCTCCATAACCTCTCCAAAGAGGTGTGACATTATCTCCAAGTGCGACATTATCCAATCGAACCCTAATATGCTCAAGGGTGCTCTGTGGGGCTTTCTGCCCTCTCAATGGTACATCATTCTATTGGTGCGACATCTAGGCTCATTTGTTCATTGTCCAAGGTCCAGGAGGTGTGGGGAGGTGCCCCAGGCTATGTACAATCATCAAAATGTGCAACACTCTCTGTATAATGCACAACGTCCTGGGTGTCATCATGAAAACGTTCTCCAAAGGACCATGTCAAGGTGCATCATGATCAAACATGTTGAGATTTGGGTACCTTGGAAAGTGGTCCCCTTGTGCTTGTGAGTCTCTAAACACAAAGGGGGAGACTATTACTCTTATTACTTAACTTTATGTTCTAATTTCACGTTGACTTAGGAGATTTAAGTCAAAAGCGAAATATGTCATTTAAAGCATAAGTGACAATTAATTCACTTTGTGGGTGAGTTAAAGGACATGAGGCAAACTAAGGAAACTTAAGAAAGTGGGTTTCCTAAGTGAGATTTTTGGATTAAATCTCACCCATTGATTAGACATGGCTATATTGGATCTAGGCCATTGATCTTTTAGGGTTTGGCAAAAGAGAGGCTAAAGGAGGGAAAAGGGTAAGGAGAGGTTCACTTGTCACTTGAGAGAGTTGAGTGAGGAGAGGAGGAGAAGAAAAGCTCTTGGGCGCATTTCTTGAGGAGAGGAGGGTGCATGAGGTCAAGGGTTTGAGGAGAAGCCATGGTGAGGGTGCTAACTTGCATGGAGGGTCATTCATGGAGGCTTGGGCACTAGCTTGAAGCTAGGCGGATTCTAGAGAAGGGAGCGCGCATGCTAGTGGAGGGGCACATCTTGTGAGAGGAGGCATATCTAGCTTGGGAGAGGTCCCTAACTTGTGGAGGAGACTCATTTACTTGTAGAGGCACACTCTATTGTGTGGAGGGCGCAAGGGTGAGTGAGGGGTGCACACTTGTGTGAGTTTATGCTAGAGGAGGGGTGCATTAGAGCATAGTGTGCACTAAGCCAAGGAGGGAGGCACTCTTGTGTAAAGGGTGCAAGACCAAGGGCAAAGGCAAAGGCAAAGGGCAAGGTTCAAGAAAAGGCAAAGGCAAAGGCAAAGAGGCAAGGAAGAGGGCTAAAGGCTTAGCAAGAGAAAAAGGGCGCAC
This sequence comes from Picea engelmannii, assembly GCA_009831015.1. Classification (NCBI taxonomy): domain Eukaryota; kingdom Viridiplantae; phylum Streptophyta; class Pinopsida; order Pinales; family Pinaceae; genus Picea; species Picea engelmannii. The sequence continues at coordinate 13,584 of ML827901.1, forward strand.
CAAGGCAAAGGGCACCTTACTTCAAAGGGCTAGCAGGCACATCTTCAAGGGACTCTAAAGCATCCAAGTGTGGTTGCTATTGTACCGGGTTCACTTGTATATGGTTTCCTTGTTGTAAATTTTGCTTTGAGATCTTCTATATACATCTATCTCCAAACTGGTTTTCCTCGGAGGGGTTTTATCCAGGGTAATGTTGACACAAAAATACTTGTGTCCAAATTTCATGCATGCTTAGTGTTTAAATCAACGGTAGGAGCTTGTTAATATCCTAGAGGAGTGCTATGTGTTTTGAGGTTTGCATGTACTAACATTGGGTTACTAAAACTGCTTGCAAGGGCACCTTAAAAGAAGCATATATCCATCAATTGAGGGAAGAATTCTTGGCAGATTTCAACAGACCTGTTTGCTGTCCTAAAACAACAGCAAGGACAGATTTGGTTGATGAAACTTAGAGCCCAACAAGAGGTCCAAGACAGACCTGTGGGCAGCCCTCATAGTTCCTCAAAAATCTACATGGTATCAGATCCTTGGTGGCTAAGTTTTGCTGATTTGTAGAGCATACAATGGGCAGTTTTGAGGGATTGTTTTGGACAGTTTGGACAACCTCTTTTCGCACCTACATTGACAGGAGTGAGGTTGTATTTGGACAACCTCTTTTCACACTTGTGTTGACAGGAGTGAGGCTGTACTCTTTTGCAGTGTTTAGCATCAGTTTGAGTTTCAGTGGACAACCATGTCGATGTCTCAGATGAGGGCAAAGGATAGGCTAGACGGAGCTAGCAACTGGTCCCCTTGGAAGACCAGGATCATATTTGTCTTGGAGGATCTTGAACTATGGGATAGTTCAAGCTCCTGTGGTGATTCCTCTTGCTCCTGCTCCTGCTCCCTTGTTGGTATTAGAGTTCAGGAAGAAGAACGCCAAGGCAAAGAGGACTATTTGTGATGCGGTGAGAGACCATGTCATACCCCATTTGACTGGGAAGGACTATGCCTTTGAGATGTGGGCCTCATTGTGCAAGCTCTACCAGAGTCCCAATCAGAATCGAAAGATGGTTCTGCAGGAGAAGCTCAGGAGCATTCAGATGCTCAATTCAGAGTCAGTGACATCATACCTTGGGAGATTTACACAGATTCGAGATGAGTTGGTAGCAGTCAGAGAGATTGTGGATCTAGACTTTTTGGTGAGGACACATCAAACAACTTTTCCAAACCTTTGGTTCATTTGTGCGAGGCATTGTGGCCAGGGAGGTCATGCCCAGTTGGGAGAGACTTTGGGACGACTTCGTACAGGAGGAGTTGAGATGCAACTCTGGATCTTCAGGACAACAACGTATATCAGAGGGTGATGAGGATCTTGCTCTTTGGACAAAGGGCAAGAAGAAGACAGGCAAAGGTGCTAGACAGGGTCCTAAGGGAGGGGCCAAACCACGACAGAGTGGTAGTGGGCAAGAGAGAGACATGAGCACAATGAGATGCTTTGCTTGTGGAGAGATGGGGCACTATGCTGGCCAGTGTCCCAAGAAGAAGAAGAAG
>ML827901.1:37007-53971 GCA_009831015.1 Picea engelmannii
TTTGTAGAATATAAAGCAATATTGCCTCCTTGCCCCCCTCACCCGCATCCTTAGGTCGATCTCCACTTTGGGCACTTGGGTCTTAGGGTGCACTGGCATAATACATAGAAACGAGCTTGAATTCTAGCATTGTGCAAGCATTCAGATGTTGAATATGAGTTCACTTCACAAATTGCATGCCAAAGATTTCATTTGTAAAATTTCCAGGGCAGTGTATGGTGTCATGTGATGCGCAACATTCACAAATTTCACCATAAAGCATCCAATCGACCCTTACTTTTCACACTCTTGTTGGCTGTGATTGGATGAATATTGAGGTCATTCTAATAAATGGCCAATCATCTTTTGTGCAAACATTCACACTATAAACAATGCACCATAATTCATCTCGAGCCTTCCTTAATGTAAATTCTATCAATTGATTTTACATTCTCTCTATTTGAAGCTCAAATCAACTTTCTACATTTGATCAAATCTAGTCATTGTTTGTTTCCCACTGTAGTGTCCTTTGGAGGGCTTTTCAATATGTGTGAGCATTACTCATTCTTAGAGCCACACTTAACCTATATTTTAATCCCACAACAAGCCATTTTTGCTAAAGTTTCTCATGGATCCTTGTCAAGATCTAATTCAATAAACCCTTGAGTTGTCAATCATCATCTTGTACAGTCTTGTTAGGTTGTTACTTTATTCCTTTTAACTTCTTAGCAATTAAATGTTGTCTAGTGATGTATAAGCATGTATCAAAAAACATATTTTTGAGTATCCTTCTTCAATAACACATGATCTCATTAATTGAGATTCGTAAACTAGTCCAAGCTTGGACTCTCAAAGAAGTGTTAAACTTGTCCTTTTGTCAATCTAACTCATTGACATCTCAAGCTTTCCAAATTGTCTAACAAACCAATACTTCTTAGGGTCTCCATGATCATCATAAAGAGGTGAAGCCATAAGTCACAAGAGGAGTTTCCATTTTCTTAGAATTAGATATATTTTAATTTTTTAATTTCTTTCAATATTCCTTTTTCTAGAGTCGTTGCTTCGATAGTTATGATGTCTTCAATATATTCGTGTTCATGTTTTTCAAATTGAAAGCCAACACGACAAGCTCTGTCAAGATACCCTTTCAAGACAACTATTGACAACTTCCTTGTTGTTTTCATAGTGTCTATTAAGTCTCTGGCAAGCATAAATGGATATCGTAGAGCAAACTCCAATTAACAATTACAACTTCATTCTAGCTAGAGCATTGGCCAAAAAAACAATCTCTTCTTGTAAGCTCTATCTTTGCCCAATCTTGTAGTTGGAGACATTTCCAAAAATCCACATTGCGGTGTTAATGTAACATCCATTTGCCACTTGTGACAAATTGTTGATAAAGAGGCGATCCTCTAGTTGTAATTGAAGCTACAAAATGAAGAAATTTTAGTGTAATAGAATTAGCATCTTCTCATCCATGTGGTTTCCCAAGAACTTGTCTATATCAAGTCTCCTTTACTCATTCTCTACATCTCATCCCACAATCGAGCCTCCTGTGTTGCTCTCTCTATGGACTTCCATTACACTACGTATTGGAGGACAATTGGCACTCTTCTCTCTTCAACATTCTCTACATAGTACCTCCGCATCCCAACTCCTAAGGTTGTCTCTTCCATTATGTTTCTTACATCGATGGGTTCTTTCTTAATTTGTTACACTTTGAGTGAGCCATTTCTTGTTATGACCTTTGGTATCTTTGGTACAACCTCTATTCTTCTCCTATGTACTTGTGCAACTCCTCTTGGTTGTCCTCTATTGATTACTGTTCTCTCCATTGCCTTTTTTCTATCAACCTTGGTTTTTTTGTTGACATTCCTCCTCATGTCAATTTCTCCAATCTTCTTTTGTCAACACCTCTTCTCTTATCAACCTGTCTCTTCTGATGGACTTCATGGCTCGAATGTGTTCTCGGTGTTGACTATTCCACGACCTCGTCTCATCTTACCTTACTCTTTCCACATTGACTCCATCCGTTGCTTCCCCATGTCGATCAAACTTAAGTTGAGTGACAATATGTGCACAACCATTCTCCATCAGCCATAAGTGAGTCAAACTTGGCAACACATAGAAGAACTACTTATGCAATTTGGTATAAAACTCGTCTTCAATAATCTTGTTAATAGAGGTCCTTCAGTGAATTGCTTAATCTTTTCCTTGGAAGTGAATTGCTTAATCTATGCAGACATTGTCTAATATTATTTTGGATCCACTCGGAGAAGTTGGATCTGCCAAAACTTTGAATATGAGAATATTTTTTTGCTTTCACTATGTAATTTCATTCGACGTAACTACTGTTTTGACATAATACACTTAAAGTTCGTTTGGTATAGAATCTAGAAATTTCTCACGTGTCTACATGAAGAATTTCATTCTTGCGTTTGGCTTAAGGACAACTAATTTTTTTTTCATGATTTTTAGGATAACTGCCAATCTTTCTTCTATACAACTCCTTCATACCATCTTGCTTGCCAATTCTATTGTTTACATGGCCACTGATTTCCTTCTACTAGGATCTTTGTATGATTGGCAATGGAACCAATGCTGACTTTGCACAAATTAGCAAGGCAAATACACGATTAAGTAATACACTGATCATGTTAATGCCTTAGACAAGAGATGATGTAAAAAATGAGTTGTATCGGTTAACGTGGTGGAAGTAAAGAGAAGGTAGGTACTTGCCTAACACACTTCAATCCTTCAATCTATTCTGACATGCATCCTGGCCAAAGAGAAGATCTTATGTATAACATACAATAGGTTGGTACATAATGGATAACCAACTTAGTTGACTCTATCAACATCAATCTATTGGCTGACATGGTCGAAATCTAAGATTACTACCTACACTAAGGTCAAATTTGTTCAACCCAAGGATAATCCATACCCCCAACCCCCGAGATACACTCCATCCTTCATGGATCCTTCACAGGTATAGGCTATGGTACAGATCCAAACATGATCTGTTCAAAATCTGTTTGGGACATTACCCCATGTAGTATCCCATTTGATAACAAAAAATAACAAATATTAGACTAAAACAAAAACAAGAAAAAATGCATAACCTAAAGTGAAAAACAACTCTCTCTATTACTATAATTATTTTTTTGAATTAGCTTCCTCTTATCACATTCCACCCAGATTTAACATTACGGGGGAACCATTAGCACCATTCGATTTGGTTCCCTTCACCTAAGCAGTTGCGAGTGGGGTCGGGGTATCTCTTCTGCCAAAGTCACCCAGGACTTGCAACTGTCCCCAACTGCTGTTGGAGGTGCTGGTGTGCATCCACAAGCGGGAGCACAAGCACTAGCATGTTACTTGGTAGGATTTGAACCGTGGTGGGGGCTATGTTAGTTACCCACTTTCACTGACCTGAGAAGCCACTGTTGACCTCTATTACATTATTTCATTATTTAGAAAACTGTTTATAGCCTTGGAGAGCACAACCACGGTAACCACCAGCAAGGTGTTTTGCAGTGACATAGAGGGTGAGTTTGACTCTTTAGAATCTAGATGATTGAAGGACAATTTCTACAGCTTCAGAGGGATGTTGTTACCATTGTAGGAGGTTTTAACTTTTCTTCAAATAGGAGGATATTATACAGTTTTTGAGCACAGTTTTCATCATTTGCTGGACTGATAGTGTTTTCTACTGGACATAGTACTGAGCACAATGAAGAAATTTCTTGTTGGAAACAGGGAACCGTTTTTAACCGTTTCTGGACTTTCTTTTTTGGATTGAACATCATCACAGTGATAACAGAAGTATCTTCTATATTTCATGGTATTTGTTTTGCATATGTACTTTTATATGCAGTTTAATATATGTTGTATTCATACATATCAAACCGCTGGTTCTGGTTGAGACTGATTAGATTGGTCGAAAACTGGTCTGGTTCCAGTAAAAAGCTGAATCAGGACTGGTTTGGACAAGTTTGGGTCTGGACTCTGGAGTATGAACCAGTTGAACCAGCCAGTTCCGATCCAAATCAGTCCCACCTGCAGCCCCAAGACGCCTAAAGAACCAAAAAGAGTAAAAACACAGATAAGGAAAGGTGGCCCCCTCCTAAACCCTAATCCAATGGTATATACTATATAGTGATGCCCCCTCTATTTGCCTATCGTTGACGTGGACCAGAATGTGTCACCAACATCCCACTTGCATAAAAGTCAAGTCGGTTAAGAGAATATTTTATGTATTTTTTTATATGACCGGCTCGTTTTCCCCTTTTCTTCCTGTTCTGGTCTGGTTCCCAGTCATTTTTTGGTTTGGGTTTTGATAACATTGGTTCATACGTATTCCTATATCTGTATCCGGATTCCGTATTCATATCCTGGTAATTGGGAACCATCGTTTTGTTAAAATTTAAAATACATTCATCTGCCATACCCAAACATGATTGCTTTAGGAGTCAAGACCCATTTTCTACTCATAGTATCCATACTTAGTAGAGGAATGAGGAAAAATAAGGTATTTCATGTTTTTCCAAATTGCAACCAAAAGGATGTTCAAGACAGAAAAGAAGCGGTATGAGAAACATTGATTGAAATTTAGTTTTTACAATCCAAAGCTAGCTTTAACTTTTTTGATTACGAATACTTGATAACAAAAAGTTTGTTTAATTTTTTTGAGGCATCCAAATACCATTAAACTTTCTGCTAAAAACAAGAGGGCAGAAGGTGATGGCACTTACTGATATATTTTCTTAGAATAACTCAATATTCTTAGGGGCAAATCTTGCCTTAAAAACCAACCACTGTTGTCTGTCAAGAGAACCACTTGTTCCCATTTCTGCAAGCAAGAACATCATCACATGCTCTGGCTGTCCTTGCATCCTGAAAATCAATAAAACAGAAGTGAGGATGATATTAAGACGGGAAGATTTTATTGCTAGGCAGAACTGTCAGGAAGTAGAGAGTTGAATTTATAGGATGGAGCATAAAAACACTTATACAAATTACAGCTCAAGCACATGAAATATATGGATGACACTTAAAGAAAGTATGTAATTAACAAAATTGGATAAATTAATTTAAGCTAATTTGTAGTGGAATGGTATTGGAATGGTATTACTTTTTTATGTGGCTTGTTATATTTAACACAGAGAATTTTCTTATTTAAATATTACTTTACTCGGTATTATATCATACATTGCCTCCTAAGATCCTTTGAGAACGTAGGTACCTTATAGGAATGGATTATGTTTGAGCCCTGAGCTTCACCAGCTCAAAACAACAAATTAACCGCCTCTCTTCTTAGCTTTGGACATCGTTTCTTAGCAGGAAATAATGCATCGGGTCAAAAACTAAAATACAGGATCTGCATATATTTCAAAATGGCATTTAAGATTCCTCAGTTGTTTTCTGACATAGATGCATTTGAAGACAGCAGAAAGTCTATAATCTGAAAAGCAAGCCAACAACACAATATTGACACTATCCAACCCAAAAATGATATTGTCATGAACAGGTGGTATTCTTCTGAATTATAAACAAAAAGATGCCTATTTGCTCGAGGGTATACATCCATGAAACTGACAGAAAGCATTTCATCTCCAGGAAAACTTTGATATGATATCCCGTTCAAGGTATATTACCATAGAAACTCACTACAGGTTTACAGTATCCGGGAAAAAGAACTAGAGCAAGTGCATTTAGCAAGCACAACTGTAAAAACAACACTCAACCAGGATCCCAAACTGTGTCTAGCAAATTCAGAAGAAAGTGAGAAAAGATGACAAAGGAGAATACACATTATTCATAGTTATATCATTAAAATAAGCATGCTTTCAAAAGCTTTTATTATAGAGACTTAATTTGTTGGCATATCAATATTAATAAATATAAGGTTGTTTTTGCTATTTCTAGTGGATCAGAATATAAAAATAGAACAGGGATCTCTATTACATGAGCTCTATTGTATTCTTTCAAGAGAGGAGAAGAAACTGTCAGAGAAAGGGAAATGAAGAACATATAAGTGGAAAAATAATTTAAGAACAACAAATTATTGGAAAAAATCTGGCAGGATTCTTGACTGAATTTATCTCCATAATTGTAGGTGTTTATTGCTCAAAGTTCTTAGTATTCTGCTGTTGTTTATTTTCCCAACATCTAAGTGCTATTAAACCAGGTTGTGGAGAGGCTACCTCCAAGAAAAAGTAGAGTTGTGTTTCTTGTGTAGTGGTAGAGAAGATACCTCCAAGAAAACATCAGGTTGCAAATTTTTCGGTAAAGTTAAAGATAATGCCACCAAGAACGATTAGTTGGCTACTTTATCAAATCAAATTTTTTGTACCGTAAGAAAGTAGAAAGGCTGTTGCAGTGTTGCCAGAGTGTGGAGCATTGTGAGCGTCATTTTCCAAAAAAAAGCAAGCAAGGACATTTAAATGACAAACATAAATGACGAGCAATGTTGCACCATCGCTTATATTGGGATCCACATCATTAGTATCACCCTTCATTCTTCAGTGATACCTAGGCATTGACATGGGAGATGCCACACATAGAATTGGGGAAGAGAGTTTGCAATCCCATAGCAATGAAAACAAATTTTTAAGGTGTTGAGAGCAAAGCTTCCATACCATCTAATGGACATTTGATAGAGGGATCTTGGGCTTGTGTACCATGTTATGATTATCATTATTAAAATTTAAAATACAATGATGAAAGTGTTGAAGAAAACGTAGAAGCAAGTAGAAGGCTATGGAGGGTTGGATGAAAGGGTGATTGTGAGATCAAATACACGGCATCATTGGAGGACGACACTGATCTTGAGACAAAAGATCTTGTAAAGAGTGCATATAAATTTATGCCAGTAGAAAGACAAGTTTAGCAAAGCATCATAGGTGACCATGTTGATTGCAAGTAAAAGTGAGACCACCAATATCAAGGGACTTGCTATGTTGGCATGTGCAAGTAACCCCTTCACATCTACAAGAAGCGACTGCTCACAAGAGTATAGAGCAAATTAGGGTCATGTCATGACAACTTCTCAACATTCTACACCATATGGATTGCCAATGCATGTCTCAGACAAGTTGATGCTGTAGAATATGTTTGAAAGCATTCAGTAAATTTGATCAAGTACTCAAATGAAGATAAAAGCTAAATGTGCCTAGAGGTAAAATTTTAGGGCAAAGATTACTTAGCTAAGCATTGTGAAGATAAGTTCTTGAAAGGTCATACCTAAGCTCTGCAAAGGTAAGATAGATCTTGGATATGGTGCTTGCTTGTAGGTATTTAAAAAACATATGTTTTTGAGGTTAGGAATCTTTAATCTGTTAGAAGATAAAAGTAGAGCAGAGATCTCTATTGAATGGGCTGAATTGTATTCTTTGAATAAAGAAGAAAATCTGGGAGAGCATTTTATCAACTATTTGTTAGTGAAGAGACTTCAAGAGGGCACTTAATGAAGAATAGACTAGTGGAAAAGCTGTCTTATGATTGGGAAGATTTACTCTCTTAAGTATGGATGCTTTTGTGCTTAAAGTGTTCAGTATTCTGCTGTTCGTTTTCCTTGCATTAGAACATTGCTTATAAATGGAGAAAGTTGAAACTGTTTTTGAAATAAATCAAATAGAGATCTGCAACAGATTAAAGTATGTATTAAAACAGGAGGCAACAAAGAACCAGCAAATGTAACATGCATTAAACCAAATAATGATTACAGATACGTGGAGAATAGCTGAGACAAATTCTATTATGGTAGAACTAATTCTCCCTGCAGCAGGCACAAAAGATAAAATCTATCCACAAAGGTCCTCCAGTGTCACCCAATCTCCCACTTGTTACAATTCATCTATATTCGTTTTATAGACTCTCGAGTCTCCATGACTGTCAGCTAGATTACAAGAGACTTACCAAAGGATTGTCAAACACTACATAATTTTTTTGTTTATTCCCAAGAAATATGTAACGACATCTTATTAAAAACAGAATTTATGATATTGCTATTTTTGAACACTCCCACTCAATACATTAAATCTGCAACATAATCACTGAGTCTTTCACGAGTACAAAACTCAATGTTCTAACTTCTAACTTCTYCTACAAGTCATGTYCACTTGCAATATGTYATGAACATAAATATACATATAAATAGATATTCATAACATAATGATTAATTAATAAATAATAACTATTATTAAKGAATAGTAAGATGATATACAATGGAGAATGAKGGCTCATTTATATACCCACGCATGGGTGCCCTTAACCAATAGTCATGTCATTTGAGACATGTCCTTTCATTAATAATAGTTATTATTTATTAATTAATTATTATGTTATGAATATCTATTTATATGTATATTTATGTTCATAACACAATATTCAACAGGACAATTTCTATATTTGACAATGCATCTTTGGAATAACCATGCTACGAAGTTACCAACCAGTGAAGTCCCTGAAACTTGGTGTCTCAACTCCTCCACAAGTCCTTTGAACACTTGCAAAACTGGGCCAGACCATTTTATGAGTTGATAAGATCTCCAACAATCCCCTGTCATTCATTTGGATCCATACATATAAAACACCAGAAACTGTGGAGGGTTCCCTTTTCCTCGTCCTCCTCATGCTGCCCATATGGCCGGGTATCATATTGGGAACATCTTCATATCTTCTAAGATTTTAAACTCTCATCTCTCCCAAGATTGAAACACATTGTTTTGATACGATGTTGTAAACTAAAATAAAATAGAGATCTGTAACATAGTACCTTGTGTAATAAAACTAAAGGCAACAGATACCCAACAAAAGGAACATGTATTAAACAATAAATAAATACTTCCTTTTTGAGGTACTTGATTTATCCCTTCCTTATTTGATCATATCAGCACTTGGATTTGCTTGATGACTATTACTTTCTCCTGTCTTGACCAATCTGATTTCAACCTGCCTTGCATAATCCCCTTCCATCATGCCATATTGATGCACCTATGCCTCAATCGACACTCCTTACTTATGTGCACCTTCATTTCTTTACCCTTGAAATGATGCCCTTCATACCATGCTTCCACTGCGCACTCTGATAACCATAAGGGAAGCATTACTCTATAATTGCATAGCTAATCGGATATGATGCACTCTTTATACATATATGCATTAAGCCTCTTTCTTTATCTGATTACTATCATTCTGATAGTCAATTCCTTTTATAATAGATCTGACTCCAATGTATTGCTTAATCTATTTATTGGTTTCTTTGGGAGTAAATGTGCTTTCACTAATTCATTCACTACATGATCTATTCCTTTGCCCAGATTCCATTGAGTACTTCACTAACAGGAGTGGACTTCCTGTAGTGGCTTCCCAAGACTTTATGGCTGCACCCAGATTCATACCTTAACATTTTTTTAGTCTTGGCTTTTGATCATCTTATGAAATATTTTTGTCATAACACTCTTTCCCTGAGTACCTCTGCTTATATTTAACTAAATTTCAACCTTCTCTCCTCTTAAGAACTAAAAGTTTTTAACTCTGCAAAAATGTGCAACCAACAAAATTTGTTAGGTAAATAATTTAACAAATTTATGAAATTATGTACAATTCTGTTCCAATAATGCATCATAATTTCTTCTTTTGATCTCTTGTGAAAATTAACTGCCCAGATCAATTTTCTGGGTGGATATTTAGACTCCTCTATCCAAGACCTTTCTAATGACTGCTCCCTTGCTCAATTTTGAGTCTTGAGCAGAAAGTTATGGTCCTTTGAAAATTGTCCATTATTTTCTCCTGTTCACACTTCAACTTGGTGCAAATCTGCGCAGTAATTATGCATTTTTGCACTTACTCCATTGGAGTTTTGGTAGGAGCTCTATTGTTTTTCTTCATATACATATTTTGGACAGTCTGTCCAAATTTCACCTCTCTCTAGGTTCTGGGTTTCTAGTTACAGCCTGTTAAAGTTCTAGGCCAATTAGTGTTTTTGGTTTGGAACGCTACATGTACCTTCTGTGCTGTCTTAAACATTTTTAACATGTCCAAAATTTTAATTCAGCTCCATGACTGTCTTCTATGGTTAAATAGCTTTCCATAGATAGCGCCTGCGCCTCAATTTGATTTCGGAGCAGAAAGTTATGGCCCTTCGAAGTTAGCTTTGTCTTAAAATTTACCCTCCATTGTTTGTCCTATAACTTGTCATAAAAACTCCGTTTGACGAACGGTTTACACCATTAGAAAGCTCTTTCCGGGCTCTTTCATTTGAGCTGCAGAGACAAAGTGTACCTTGGTACACTATGTTCTTTGGGTTTTTGAGTAGCTAAAAATGTTGTTTAGGGCCTCAAAAACACGTTGCAAAAAGATGACCTTCGAACAATATAAAATGTCGCAAAAAATTCACTGGTTTTCTGTTGTTGTAGACCATCCAAACGACTTTGCGTGCACAAATTTGAAAATTTACACCCATATTTAGCATGCGCAACAATACCATAAGGTAACGCATGCTCCGCGTGCATATAACTAATGTGGATCACTTCTCTGTCACACCAATATCTGCTGTGCCAATATCTGGTGCAAATATCTATCGTGCACAATTTTGGTTCATGCACTAATACCTGTTGCACTCAATTTTTGTGTCACATGCTAACATTCCGCGTGCATTGCACTTTACCACTGCACCATGCCAAATTTTAGTATGCTCCCCTCGTGCACCAATACTTCGTGTGCATCATTAATTAAACTGTCGCACGACAGGAATATAACCATATTGCATGCGCACCAACAAAATTCCTCTACGCTCTGCCAATACTGCACACACCATACACACCAATATTATGCGTGCGCACACCCAATCCGCACCATGCAGTGCTAAATTTAGTGCGCACATCGTTATTTTTCGTGCATTACTTCTCTGCACTGCGCAGTGCCAAATTTAAGTGCGCACACCCGCACACCAATATTTTCCGCGCATCACCACTTTGCACTGCGCAACGCCAAATTTAAGTGCGCACACCCACGCGCCAATATTTTCTGCGCATTACCACTCTGCACCGCGCAACGCCAAATTTAAGTGCGCACACCCGTGCACCAATATTTTCCGCGCATTACCACTCTGCACCGCCAAATTTAAGTGCACACGCCCGCGCACCATTATTTTCCACACATCACAAGCTTTTCACTGCGCATCATGCATTTTTAGTGCGCACACCTGCGCACATTCATTTTTATGCGCATCAATTCCTTGTGAATTCCGCGGCAGAAATTGGGGCTTTTGCCTAACTTTTTCCCAATTTTCACCATAGACATTTTGCAACTATGAAATTTGTTCAATTTCACCCTGATAACACCAATTCAACCTCTGCAACAACAAATCGTTGTTGGTTCACATTCCTGGAACGCATTTTTCCCAAATTCAATTCACGAAGTGAGAATTTTAATCAACTAATCTCCCTCCATCTGTCATGGCTTCCCTGTAACTTCAAATTTGACCAATTACAGGTCTGAATTTGCTAGAACATATATCAAATCAAGAATATCTCACTACTTGGCCAAATTTCTCAATTTTTTCATGAATTTAACAACAAAAATTGAGGCTTTTGCCCAATTCCACGCAATTGCTTCTAATTTTTACCATGGACGCTCTGTAACTTGAAATTTGGCCACTTCGAAATCAATTCTCTGTGAAATTTCAATTCAAATCAACTTGCTCGGCCCATCCAAGCTCAGTGTTGAAAACTGGAGCTATGATACCATATTGTAACATTCCCAACATCCAACTAGGCTATGCCACATAAAATTTTCGGACTGTATACAAATAAAAACATATACACACATAAGCTCTTGCAGAACTTTATATATAAAACTTTAAACAGACAAATACATTCTGCAAATGCACTGATTTAGATAGAATAATAATAAAAATACACATGCAACACACATAGGAATAACCCATAAAAATAAACGCATATATAATAATGCAGCATGTAATTTAACACAAAATGGACACTTATCTTGTAAAAATGTCATCAACTGCGTGCGGATCTTCCACGAACCTCCCAGCCTTAGACCACGCTGCTCATCACTCTCAGCAGTGGGTCACCCCCGAGCTGGGACTAAACTCCACCGAAGTAAAGAGATTCCTAACTAGGCTGATGTATCTCGGACAATAGGGAAACTCCGTCCTAGGTGCCAACTCAAACTAATAGCCTACAGTCTCTCATTTCCCACATGCCTGTCCCACCCCAGGAAGTGTGTCCCTTCTCTGCTCAACAGTCCTTCGGCTACCCCACTTCTTTTCCAGGGCTTCAACAACAGGCCAGACAGGAAGTCTCAGAGCCCTGTAGTTGCAGTTTGGCACCTTCGGGAAATCAATTCGCAACAATTCTCTCACCTAGAGAGAATTGCTCACGGGCCTGTCAACCCGCCTCTTCAATATCCCACGGGCCTGACAACTCGCTTCTTCAGTCCAACTCCTGAGCTAACTAGGTACAAGTACAGGTACATGTACGTGTATGGTACGCATACATATACTTGTATGGGTACGGTTACAGGTACGGATACATGTACAACAAGGTATCAAGAACAACTGAATGAGTGAGTGCATGATGATGGAATCCCCCCAAAATGAACTAAGTCCAAGCTATATGTATGCATGTTCCCAACTTGACACTTGTCATGTTGAGAGCTACTTTGGCCCACTTGTCCCCATCCTTAGAACTTAGGATAAAATAATTATCCATATTTTATACTTTAAGGAATATTAATATAATATTTTTTTTTGGCTTAAGCTCCCTAGCTTATCCCCTTATCCTTAACTTTTAGCCCCCCCCCCCCTTTTCCCTAACTAGTGGAGTTTAGTCCCCCATACTCTTGCCTATAAAACACAACATATACAAAAAAGGCTCTCTAGCCTCAAAATTGCACACACTTAAGTTTGCTGCGCGCGGTATCCTGGAATGTGCACACTTCATCATTTTAGTGCGCAGTACATGTGTGCACTATACCATGAAAGGTGCATGCAAAAATGATATCAAACAGCTTCCAACTTAAGTACATTTGCATTTACAATTTGGGGTTCAGCCTAGGGGTATTACACAAGTTCCCTAATCTCCTGCTTGCACTCTGGCAGAATGAATGCCTGTGGCTGGAGGTAGAATTGGGCTGGACCATAAATTTGCCAATTGATGAATTGTGGCATGACAGCTGGGGACCTGTTTCTAAAAATTCAGCCTTCCCCTGCCGAATGTGCCTTTGGTGCCTAATTAGTGCAGTGAGTTATTTTATATTGGTTAATGTGGTTTGTGGTTTGGAGCTCTTGGTATGCCCCACTGATGGGGGTTAAAAGTTAAAACTGTTTCAATATCTTTTGTCGTGTATGTGGCACTCTCCAATTTTGTTATTTTTACTATTCTGGACTTAGATCCTCCACTATGAGTTGGTTTCAATTGTCTTGAGATTTTGTTGGCCCTTGGTGTCATGCGCTTTGCTGCCTTGTTTTACAATATGCTTTGTACCATACTGTTCATATAATAGAATCTTGAAGCCCATCTAAAAGAAAACAAAAAAAGAAGATGCCTTAAATAATGCTTTTAAGTTTTAAGAGTAGCTTGGCCATTTTGTCGTATATATGCTGTACTTAGTGATACACCCATATTGCAGATATAACTTCCAATAGCAATGGAAAGTTTCAATTGGTCCTGGTTTGTCACCTCAACTCATTTAGAAATATAACCAGTCCTCTTAACGTATCTCTTCCTGTGACTGAAGGACTTTGGTAGTTTGAAGCATTCATGTGTTTCCCTAGATAACATTAATTGAACTCCTCAAAATTATGCCGCTAACTGGAATGTGCGGCTGGTTACTGCAAGTGGAAGAAATGCTTGTGCTTCTTATGCCTCTTTGCTTCAAACTCTTAAGTCTCCTGCATGTAGTGTCTGTTCACAATAGCAGTTGGTTTCAGTTTGGTTGTCTCTTGAGAACTTGAAGCATGCTTGTTAATTTCTCGTAAATATTACATGGAAAACATGTAAAATCAATACTTAGAGAACTATGTGTAGTGTAATGGTAAGTGAATGCCTGTAGGACTTAACTTGTGCGGGAAGTAAGTGCGTTTTATGTTTTGTATATTTCATCAAGTTTTTCTTCTAACAACATAAAACTGCTTAATTAAATCTCTCTCTAACTCTAGTGGCTGGAATCAGATCTGTAAAGAAAAATAATGTCATTTTGGTTTTATCCAAGTGGAAATTTTAAAGCTTTTATTACCTTTCTTTCGACTTATGTATTTACGGGGATCCTATGCTTTGCAGCTTGCTCCATTTGATCCTACCAAGAAAAAGAAGAAGAAGAAAGTTTTGGTGCAAGATGCTGGAGATGAAGCAACAGAGAAAGTGACTGAGAAGATGGAAAACCTTTCAGGTATGATAAAATATATTATCAGTCTTACAAAATTAATAATATAGTTTGTGCGTAAGTCATCAAGTAATGATAATCAGGGCAGATACTAGGATCATTAAAAAAAGGTAATAATGCTTCTTATATTTCATATGATGTAACAGTACATACAATTAGCATTTTACAAAAAAAGTGTGGCAAAATTAAATGGCCACCACCATAAGTTCATAGTGAGGCATATTAAAATGTCCTCTCAATGATCAAAATTTGCCAAAATCTTTAATCAGGCCATTGAATAAATGAAATTCTTAATGCAGTCTAGCAAAATCTATCAAAACTGATGGCAACTGGTCAAGGACTGGATAATCAAAATGATCAACCTATCATCTTAATATTATATAATGTATCTGGTGCATATTGACGGATTTTTAGTTTGATTCAATTCTGCAGTTACTGATGGTCTTGACTCTGCATTCACTGGGATGAGGAGAAAGAAGAAGAAGCCTGTAAGTAGACATTATCTCATTATCATCTTTTTAATGTTTCGTGAATCATTTAAAGTGATTTGCGTAAGTTTTTAATTTCACATCTGAACTATGGATTTTGCCCGTGATGATGTTTTCACAGGTTGAAGGCAGTTTTCAAGATGATGATAATCTTGATAGCACAGAAGATGCTACTGGTGGTAATAGCCAAGTTTCTATTTTTGAAGTGCATCAGTTTTATCCTCTCTTTATTTAGTTAACCTGGATACTACGAGGAGCTTTTAATTTGTTGGTCATTCACATATTTTCATTGCTTTTGATTGTTTGTCAGGTCTTAATGTCACTCCAAAAAAATATAGTACAATAGGCGTTGGAGTTCTGTTGTTTCCATCAAATAATTATAATGTGCTTGTGACTATACACAGATAATTTTGGGGGTGAGGATGAAGAAGGGGAGGGCATTATTTTGCATGCTCGATATCCCTGGGAGGGAACTGATCGTGATTACAAATATGAAGAGGTAGTCAATTGAGTTGCACTATTGGAAAGCCACTTTAGTTGATTATCATCATGTCTATATTAAAATACATGCACTTTTTTGCATTTTCCAATTAATTTTGTACACCACCTTTGCCAGCACATCTTAAAACTTGCAGTGCATCTTTCATGAAAACATTTTATTTTCCCTTGGAAAATACATCCTCGGGAAACCCCCAAGCACTTCTCATTCTGAAGATGGTACCTAGTGTAAAGAGGGCTGCATAGACTATTGTATGCTGACCCGGCAGGGACATCAAGTGAGGCCCACATACACAGAGGCAGCCAACCTGGGGAGTTGACCCTGAGACCTCCTGCTTGCTATTCACAGCTCTCAACCACTTGAGCTAACCCACCAAGCTATCTTTCATGAAAACAGATTCAAGTATGGGTTAGAAAATGATGTCTTTGTACATTGAAAACACAATTCAGATTCTTTTGCATGTTGCATATATACGTTTTATTTGATACCGAATTGAAGGATTTTAGTCTCTGGGCATTTCAATCACAGGTTTTATGTTTTAGCTACATGGTGCTGTATTTCAAAACATCATTAAATAAGGACTGTGTTTGCAACACTTCTAGATTTAATTAAAATATCAGCGCCAGATTCAATTTATAGATTGAAAGGAGTGCAAAACTTGTCATATTGTAACGAGGCATGGCAAGTTTTGAAGGAATCTCTTTCTTGAGAACTATTTCTGTGTATTTCTTTAGCACATCATGTCATGGTTGAAAAACTTATTTAATGTCAGGACTGCAGCTTGAAAAGAGTGTTCTTTTTCAACTTTAGTAATTATAAGATATTAGATTTTTTAAAGTTGGAATTTGCTTCTTGAAACGTGTCTGCAGGGGCAGAAGCACATGAATCAAACTTCCTTTAGCTTAGGGGTTAGGTCTGAGGGGGATCTGTTCTGTAAAAATTCACATGGGACTCGCACCCGGCTTCATCCCTTTATTATAGCATGCCAATTGGATGGGGCAGACCCTGACAAGAATGGAACCTTGGTGGATGGCTTGTTCCTCTGTCATCCTCACCAGTGAACTATGACCCAGTTGGTAAAAGATATTAGAGTTTGTCTATGTTGTAGATCAAAGTCGTTGATGGTCAAAAGTTGTATCACTATGATGAATCTTTATCATAATGTTTTATTTTGATATTAACTTAGTTTGGAGATGCCTTACTGACTGTTTTGTGTACCTTGGATGCAATGTGTTGTTCCCATTGATCACTTTTGGTCAGTCATGCACATTCACTTATATTTTTCTTTGCTTCCAAGTCTGTAACCAGGAACTATGAAAATGTAGAGAAATTCATGATAGTAGACTAGATGACGTCTTTAGTATCATCTTTCAACTCTATTTGTAATAGGCACTGAAAAAGGGGAAATAATTGTTAAAGTTTAAGCTATTATTAGGTTTCTTTTCAATTTACTAGATAACCATAGCATAGATAGGGTCACTGAGAGAAACACAATCATAGAGTACACAAGCATTTATCCTGGGAAACCCTCAAGGGGAATAAAACCCAGCAAAACTTCTTTAATATAGATTCAATAACCAAGTACA
>ML827902.1:87405-100393 GCA_009831015.1 Picea engelmannii
TTCTTATTATGGTTAGTAGTTTTTCTTATCGTTAAACTAGTTTGCTTTACATAGAGTTTTCATTTGCTTTCCTAGGAACTATCCATCGACCCTTGGCCCAAAAGTACTTAGGTTACCTAGTTTCATTTTGCTTAGTAGGGTTTTCTCATTAGATGGTTTTGCTTGAGAGATTACCCTTAGATAGATGCCTTCCTTAGTTAGACTATACTCCTACCAACCCTTCTACCTTTGGCATATATTTTTCTACAACTCTAAGTTTACTTACCCCGGGTTGACAATTTAATTGAGGGTTTTTACTGTGTTTTTAGTGCATCCCATCACAGACAGGGGAAGTATGAGAATTGACTAAGGGTCACCATCAATGATAAAGGGGGAGATTCTTGGAAATATTTTTTTCATTGATGTCAAAGATAGGGGGATCCTAGAAGACGTCCTAGATAAATATTACAATCCTACAGATGTGCAAGATAAATATTGCAAGATGGATATTGTTGAAAGTATTATTTTTGGTCAATTTGGATACCCTATATTTGAAGTAGCTCAAATGGGAACACACGTTATATGGTTGGAAATATTATTCTGAGAAATTTCCAATGGTATATGGAATTCTCTCTAACTCCCTAGGAATGAGGAGATATGAATTTTTCTATTGAACAACCCAGCCATAAAACTAAGGTCGGCTCAGCCAGTCTTTACAGGTCGACCCTGGAAGTGGGGACAAAATTACCATAAATACATGATAATTTTTTTCATTTGTAGAGAAACCAAGCAAGAGATCAAGTATGAGGTGCACATAAGTGATATCAGGTGCGCTAAAGGTGTTGGGGTGTATTTCTGGTGTGCAAGATAAGTCTAAGGGATTAATTTCTTGAGGTCTTTCTTGTTCTCAAGGTGTGTTATGAAGGACTAAAGGTTTTTTATGCTTCCTTGTGCATTTTTTTGATGTTGTGATGCTGTCATCAATAGATGTTGTTGTCAGTGGATGTTTCCATTAATGGATGTTGTTGTTAGTGAATGTTTCCATTGGTAGATTTTTCCTTCAATGAATGTTTCCATAAGCGAATGTTGTCGTGAGTGATTATATTCTGAGAATGATTCTATGAGGTTTTCTAGAGTTTGAAGAATTGTTTGTGGAATGAAGCATACAGGTGAAGTCATAAGTACTCTGTGTATGAATATATTGGATTGGTGTCTACACATATCTAGCTGAGTTTGTGTTCAATTGAGGATATTGGTGTCTCTAGTAGGTTGGTGCCTACATCTTGTTGAGTTGGTGCTTAGCTAAGGATATTAGTGTCTCTAGTAGGTTGGTGCCTACAATATTTGTAACAGTAGGTTGTTGCGTACAAAAATTTACAAAGACAAGTTTTTTGTGGTTTTATACTACAAGGGTTTCCACATTAAACTCTGAGCATTATGATTTTAGTTTATATTTGATTGTTTCTCAGCTAATGAATAATTAATGAATGGTTAAATAAAGCTATTTTTTTTCTTGATAAAAATTGTGTGCTAGGTTTCGAAATTGCCAACATTTCGAGTGGACACTCCACTCATCATCAAGAACATAAAAGGTTCAGATGGTATAAAGGAGTGGTGAGTTTCATATTTATTTAACAAGAGAGTAAGTGACCGTTGGGGCAAAGAGTAAATGCCAATTAATTTATGGGAAGTAGCCATTGATATTAGAGGTAAACACAAATTATTTAAAGGTGATGAGAAATATAATGAAGTGAGAAAATGTAAAGTAAAGTGATAATTCACCCCTTCCTTCTATCTCCTCATTTTCCCTTGAGCCCTCCTCTATGTTTAATTATGGTTATCAAAATCCTGATGTTCAAAAGGTAGCTCCCTCCTCCTTTCCTAATGAACTCTCCTTCAATTTATCTCCTTTGGGAAACTTTAACATCAATGATAATAATCTCTCTCTTCCCCCCTCCTCCATCACTCTTCCTTCTACTATTATTAATATCTCCTCTCTTATTTTAGATTCTCCAACCCTCCAACTTCTGGAGAAAGGATTCAATTTATCCCTAGATCCTAGGCATATCCCTATGGGAGATATCATCTGCTCCATCGAATCCATTATATATAACCTTCCAGTTCATGAAGCCGAAGAAATTAGGAAAGAATGCAGAAGAATCCTCCATCGTTCGAGACTGCCTAAGCCTAACTTAATTAAAGAATAAATCTCCTCCATTTGTCTACTTAAATATAACCCTTATATCCTTATCCTCAAAGATAAATAAAAAAAAATGTAATTCCACTATCATTATGAATACCTATGATTATGATTATAAATTGCTCTAACTTCTTTCCTCCACTTACAAAACTCTTAATAAAAACCCTATTAACTCCATCACTGGCTTGGTTACCAAAGCCATCAAATATTCCTCCCTTGATCCTGCTATCCAAAAGAATCTCCTTCCTCATAATCCCCAAACCCAGAGGATATATGGGAAACCCAAAATTCATAAAAAAATATTACTCGTATACCCACAGTGAGCGCCATAGGTGTTAGAATAAAATAGATGTGCCCATTTTTCCATAGACAATATAGAAATAGTGTCACCCAACCATAGGCACGCAGCCACCCCTAAGCACCTTTAACCTTGACAGACAAAATAATTCTGGAAGCATATCTTAAAACCAATAGCCAACCAAGGTAGAGTATTTCTCTCCAAGGATAGAATACCAAAAAAAAATTCCAAACCATAACCAAATCAGAAATTCCAAACCATAACCAAAGACAAAAATCCCAATCGCAGTAGTTGCAGCTGCACTCCCTCTCCAAACTTGTGCACTACTAGTATTTATGCAGTTGTGAGAGTGTGAATGACAAATGAGCTCTAGCGCCCTCTTATTTATAGTTCTCTTTGTCACCTATCCATGATGACTTCTTGTTTTAGAGGTTAACACTTAAATATAAATTCTTTTAATGAGCTGACATGTCTTCTAGGTTTCTACACATCTATTTAGGGTTTCTCTTGCTTCCCAAAATATTCTAGTCTTGTCAAAGTTTACACTTAGAGGTTAATACCTCTTGCAGATGCCATAATATCAACAATAGGATCCCTCACTCATTCCCTTGCTCATTTTCTTTCTGATAAACTTTAGAATTTCGTAGGTAAACACTCCTCCTTTATCAAATATTCCACTAACTTTATTCATAAAACCCATAATCTCCACCTTGATGAACATGAACATATGGTTAGCTTCGACATGGTCTCTCTTTTCACAAATATCCTCATTTTAGAAGACTTGTCCCTGATCTCCAACCTAGTAGACCCTGAAACTATGGACCTCATCAAAATTTGCCTCTCTTCAACCTTCTTCACCTTCAATGGGGTTTTCTATGAACAAATAGAATGAACAAACATGGGATCTTACTTATCCCTAGTGGTTTCTGACATATTCATGGAAAAAATTTAAACTGTTTCCTTAAGCACATTTCACCTCAAACCTAAGTGTTGGTTTTTTTTGTCGATGACACGTTTTTTATCTAGCCTCATGGTGAAGCCACCTTAACCTCTTTTTTTAATCATCTTAACATTCTTTCCCCCCATATCTAATTCACCATGGAAACCAAAAAGGAAAACTTTGTACCTTTCTTAGATGACATCATCTCTCACCTTCCTAATGGGTCCATCTCCCACCAGGTCTATAGGAAGAAAACTCCCACCAATAGATACCTTAATGCCATCTCCAACCATCATCCAACCAAAAAATATATTGTCCTTAAAAACCTAGTTACGTAGGCCACCTGTATTTATTCCCCTCAATTCCTCTCAAAGGAAAAGGCCCACATAAGCAAAACCCTTTTAGCCAATGGTTACTCTCTTTGTCAAATCAACCAAGCTTTCTTTGTGTTGGTTGTGGAGCTTGATTATCTTCCTGATTTAGAGGTCTTGTTTTCGCCACATTGGGACCTCATTTTCTAATGGGGGGATATGAGGGGGATTTCCCCCCCACATTTGGAGCAAGAGAGGTGGGGCAACAATTAATGGATCCCCCCCCTAGCATGGATTTGGGGGAAACGCCCCCAAAGAGAATTTTTTGGGAAAATTACCTTGTAAAATATTGTAATTTCATAGTCAATCTAGACCATTCATTATAAGGTCGCAGATCTGATGGTAGAAGTTATGCTAGGGTTTTTTTTTTCTAGAATGAAACCCTCTTTTATGAGGAATTTTATTTCGGCTATGTGAGAGAGAGAGAATATTGTATTATGAGAGAGAAGACTATGAGACAAAGAAGAGGAATTTATAGCGGGAATGTTGTAGCTTGTATCCCTTCATTTTTTGGATAGTAATAAAGGAAGGACTAACAATTTATCTGGTGGTCGTAGCCCACATCGGGTGAACCATGCATATCTATGTCTTTATTATGTTGTATAGTTTCCATGCTTTATTTCTACATCTATTTTATTTTATTGCTCCACGATCCTATTTTTCTAACAACTGGTATCAGAGAAAAAGGTAACTTGCAGGAAAAGAGGGTTCTTGGTTCGAGTGGGAGGAATGGTGAAATATGGAAATTTTAAGGTCGAGAAATTTAATAGCCAAAACTACCAATTATGGAAGATGCAAATGGAAGACTACCTATATCAGAAGGATATTTTCCTACCGTTTGGCAGAAAAGCAAATCAATCGAAGATTATGAAGCACAAAGAATGGGAGGTTCTTGACAGAAAGGAACTGGGAACTGAGAACGATACAACTGTTCCTAGAAGTGTCAGTGGCTTTCAATATTTCAAAATAAATGACAATGATGGATTTGATGAAGGCATTGGCTAGACAATATGAAAACCTTCGGCCTCCAATAAGGTATTTCTATTGAAGTGATTGTTTAATATGAAGATGTCAAAAGGTGGGTATGTTTCCGACCATTTAAATGAATTTAATACGGTTACTAGTAAACTAAGTTATGTAGGAGTGGACTTTGATGATGAGGTTAGGGCTCTTTTAATCGTGTGCCCACTGTTAGAAAGATGGAATGGCTTGGTCATGGTTGTAAGTAACTCTATCTTTGGTTCAAACACTCTGAAATTTTATGTTGTTGGTGGTGTTATCCTTAGCAAGGAAATGAGATGGAAAATCACATGTGAGACATCAGGTAATTCATTAACCATGGAGAATAGGGGAATACAAAAGGAAATAGGGAAGAGCTTAGGGAATTGTGGTATTTTTAGGAAGGGCAAATCCAAATCTATACTAGGAAATATAGAATGCTAGAATTGTGGGAAGAAAGGACATCTGAAGAAAGACTACAGAGCTCCAAAGAAACAAAGAGATGGAAAAAAAGAGAAAAATCAGTAAGCAAATGTAACATGTGATGTGTTACAAGATGATTTAATTATTTCTTTATATAATATTACTAAATCTTAGGTAGTCGATTCAGGGGTTTCATTTCATGCCACACCCCATAAGAAATATTTTTAAGATTATGTTCAAGGTGATTTTCGACATTTTTATTTGGGTGATGATGAATGATGTAAAATTGTTGGAGTGGGTAAGGTACAAATAAAGAAAAAGAATAGAATCCAATGGTTACTGAAAGTGGTGAGACATATACTAGATATGAGAAGAAATCTAATTTCAACAGGGAAGTTGGAAAGTGAAGGATGTATATCTACATTTATAGATAAGGCGTGGAACATCACTAAAGGATCATTGTGTTGAAGGGTCCTAAATCCATTTAACTAAACAACAGAAACCAAACCCACCATCGAGGCCCAATTAGACTATGCAGTGTTTAATAGTGGAATGGTTCTCCAGATCTTGCGATCCAGCCAATTAATCAATGGGATTTACTTAGTGATTTACAGGATATCTTCTCACGAAAAATCTTCCTTCAGTTTGAACGTTCTCTTTTTTGTATTCTCTCTTATAAATGGGCTTGATAAAAGATAGGTGTTGGTATAAACCAGCTGGAAAAAAAGAAAAGGGGGGGAAACTTAACTATTGAGGAAGGTTGAGCTCAGGATAACCCTCGTTCTCAAGCATGTAGACAAATATTTCCATACCTACGACAAGCCTAGTACTAATACATCAACTTGTTGGTGTTTCAACTATTGACTGAGATATAATTATCAAAAGAAAAACATACATGCAATAAAATGATGGCAAGAAAATTAGTCTCCTTAGCTCTAATCACTAATCACACATTAACACCACAAWTTKMTTTCCATCATTAGATATAAGAACTATAAAAAYATTGAATCAACTAACTTATCAATAGATTCAAAAACTCTTACTCATTACAACATCCATTCATGAGATAAAGTCAAAAGTAATTCCTCCTTATGATCCAATCACACATGCCTTTGATGAAAAATAGAAACTTGTCTCTGGTCCTAAACATGACTTCTCAATTAAGATAGTTCCAAAATAGTTCTCTACAATTCCAAAAATGAGGGTCTTTGCAGAAACCATTGACCCCTTCTAACAGGTCGATCCTCTTATTTATAACAAATTATTAACTAAAAATAACTATCAAAAGTGCAAGCTAAGTAAAACAAAACATCGCCACATGGCGCTTTCATCTCTTAGTCTTCTAAGATTCATCAATTGGTTTCACTTGAGTGGATGACTCTTCTCATACTCTGACCATTTGATGAAGAGTTCCTTGCATGTGTTGGCATATGGGAATTTGTGTTGATCCATCGGGGCCGAAAGGATCTCCTTTATCTCTATTGCACGTGCTCGATACTTGACTACTTTGACACTTAACTGATGTAACACTGTCTGAGCCTTGATCAGGTGCTCCGTGAACTGTTGTACTTGACCTGTCGCCATGTTTGCCACCTTTTCTATATCTACAGTCCACGATGAGTCTTGTTATGGATGTAGTATGACTATGTCATGCAAGTTGACAAAGTCCTCGGGTGCGCTGAATTCTAGGAGGTTGATGTCTCTCACCACCCGATTGATCTTGGTCCAATTCATTTCGAAATCGGCCCATTTCTCTTGGATCTCCCACTGAGGTTCTTGGGCCATCTTCACCCAGTATTTGGCCGAATTCATTATATAGTCAATGTTGTTGTCCCTTAGCACCCGAATGTCATGCTCTTCGGCATCTCGTCCCTTTTTAACCGTGCTGATGTAATCAATTCTTTCCACCACTTGTTGGGCCTTCTCATATAATATTTCCATGTCTTTGCACATTTCTAGCACCATAAGGGTGTCTTCTTGGAAATCTACTATCCCTACAGTGAAAAGGTACCGCTCACTCGTGAATTTGTTGTAGGCATCTTGGAATTCACTTCTCAAGAATATCATGGCCTGTGTGGATTCCTCATAGTATTTCACCAAATGGCGCAGATGATCCAACTCCTTTAGTGCAATGGACATCTCCTCTTCATCTTTCCTTGCTCTATCCAGGGTGGTATCTGTGATTGCCATCCCTGTGTCGATAAGCTCAGATGTCTTAGCATGCTCCATGCTGATCAATTTCTCCTCTGTAGTGATGAGGATGGAACTCTCCAAAGTAAGCCTCCTTTTCTTAGTGGTTCTCTTCATGATGTCTTTCTTTTTTCGGTTGTAGGCGATGGCTTGTATATTGACGACCTCATCCATAGGTTCAGGAATTTTTTTCTCTCCCCAAGTAAGAGTGTTTCCCAGGCTCCCGACGGTGTATATCTGTTCAAGACTGGGTTCATAAACCTCTTTTGTATGTCTCGATGGCTCAACCTCTGGTTGTTTCTCATCAGGTGGTATAGTATTGGTCAAAACTAAGGAATCAGGGGTAGGTTCAGTACTTACTTGGTAATCGACTGTTGAAATGTTGATTTCCTATTGTGTAATTTTTCCTTCTTTTTCGAGCGATCCTGGCTCATCCATCGAGCTGTACATTGTGATTCTCGATAATTTGAGTGGCTCAGCATCCAAGGCACTTTCCACCTCATGCTCGTTCTACGAGTGGCTCTGAATTGAAGCATTGGGACCCAGGGTGGATGCCTTCTCAGGTTTTGTTTCATCTGTGATTTTAACCGGAGTGATCATGGACACCTCTGAACTCTCCTCATCATTGTATATGGTTATTAGATCGAACATGGGATTTTGTGTACTTGTTCTCCCTAATGTCCTCGTTGTCTTGGGTTGAGCCAAAACTTCCCTTGGTGATTCGACATGTGGTGTTGAAGCTTCAAGGTTATCTAACCCAGTGCTTTCTTCAATTTGTATCATCTCTGGGTCACTTGGTCCTCCCCAACTTTCAATTGGGTTGTTGACAGGAACCCTCGTCATCTCTACAAGATCTGGGTCATTCTGCAGCTGATCAATGAATCTATGTGCCTCCGTCATCAAGAGAAATCCCCTTGTCTGTGTCTTTGGTGTCAAGAACAATCCCCATATTTGTGCCTATGTTGTCTCTACCACTCTGATTTCTTTTAGGGCTCTGAGGACCTCTTGATCTGACTGCTCTATCCTTTCCACCTAATCATCCATGCTCACGGCCTTAAACCTGGTCATGTTTGGGTTGGAAATCCTCTGCACCACCTCATCCCAGTCTTGGGCATTCTCCATGAAGACTTCGTCCTCAAATTTATCATGAGCATATGACCAGTAGGATGATACTTGTGAAGCATGTTGGAGGACTAGGCCTTTAGGGTCATGCTTGATGAATTAGCCTCTCGGGAAACTAAATACAAGTTGGCTCAGCCCTTGTTGTTTGGCTTGAGCATTATCCTTTACTAGATAGAACTCCACATGGAAACTATAGGGTATGAAATCTTGTTTCTTGTCTTTGACCAAGGTGGCGTTATAGCCCCACAAGATGGTATGATAACATATTTCTCCCATGATGAGTTGGTATGGGAAATGATATGGTAGGAGATGTGGTGCTCCAGTGGCCCCGAACACCCTGATGTAGGTTAAGCGCTTGTCCAAGTACCAATAGCCTAACTTAGCTATGATTTTCTTGGCTTCCACTGATAGCCTTGGGCATTTATTCTTAAAAATAATAAAATAAATGCGGGAGATGAATTAATCACAGATGAGTGCGTAAGATTTCTTTTGCATGTTCTCTCATAGCACACTGAAGTAGATGTGAACCAGGAGCTCTACAACATGCCATCTTAGATTCATGCTGGCGAAGACGTTCCTTGTGCACATGGCATCGAGAAGGTACGAGGCCATGTAGAAAGTTGGTGCCTCTGCTTCCTTCAATGTCTGAGCCTGCTATAAACATATGCTTAATTGTTTGGAGATTATCACTCCCCATTTGAAGCTGCTCCCAATGATTGCAACTGTGTATGCCAAAGGCATCCATGCTTGTGAAAACTTGGAGCATTCTTTTTCTCCGTAGAACTGGCAGATCAGATCCATCAAATAGATGTATGGCTCCCTCAGATTAATTGTTCCATACCAGCCATTGCTTCGGTTAGTAAATTTATTTTCCTCCTTCCACCATGAGGCCATCAGTCGGCTGGTGTCATGGAACTCATAGAACTTTACCATGAAGTCCGTGTTGAGATGCTCCTTTGGGTCCCTGAGCTTATAGTACTTCTGGACTTGTGTTAGGAGGGAAACTCCGACGCATCTACCATTCTCATCATTGATCAAGAATTTATGCCCATCTGTGTGATCGATGAGCCATTTCTGAACCTCTATGAAAGGGAAAATCGGGGTTCTACTTGCCACCATGTGTAAATACGACCGTCGGATGTTCGAGAATACTTGGTCGTTGAGCGTCCTTATGTCTGGATCACTATGTGAGATACATTCTGGATATTCTTCTCGACTGATCCTATTAAAGAGATCCCCCCACTGTGGGAGCATTATTTTGGACCTAGTTCTTGCTTCAGTATCACCAAAGGTCGGAGACTGGGAAAAAGATTTCTTTTTTGAGGTTTTGATGACAGGCTCCACCCGGGGAGAATACTCCAACTACCTTGCAGTCCCCAGAGAAGAACATTCTCCTATCTCTGGTTCATTCAGTTTTGATGCTCTAAGAGAGCGTCTAGTGGTTGGATTTCTTGGAAGAATTCTTCTTGTAAATAGAGCATAGTTTAGAGACTATGTATGAAACCAGATGAACATGTATAAATTATAACCAATGAATTTACAGACTTGGATACATACCTGTGAATCTTTTTAAACCTGGTTTTGATAATCAAAAGGGTCATTATAGTCTTGAGTTTCTCTCTCTTCTCCTTCAGACGCTCTGGAATTCACTTATGTGCATAATGAATTTGTTCACAATGGTTCTAGAGGTTTAAACAGGGATGATCTTACCATGTCGCATTAGCTATTCAATTTGGGTTATGATTGAAATTTCAACAAATATGTCGTTGAACCTTCAGAGGATTTTAAACTTAAATTCATCATGGGTTGATGGCAGAGGCGCGGGTGGTAATGTGGTCTATCGACCATTTCAAAATGTTGTTGTCTAATCGGCACATAGGGTAGAAACTAATGCGGGATCAGGCATTAACTAGTTCCTTAGATGTCCAAAACCCAATTGTATCTAATGTCGTAAACGTCCCATCGTTCTGCTCTTTCAATTGGAGGAACGGTGGTCAAGATTGTGTTGTGAACATTTCTGTTGATAACCTCCTGCAAAATCTTTGATGTCGATCGATCTTACCATACCATGTTGATGTGGAAAAGCTGACTCGAAGGTGTGACTAGGACCTAGGGAACCAAAAATTACTCGAGATATAACTATACCGTACGACCCTCTTCCCTGGTAAAGACACATAGTGTTCGAGACTAGACTTAATTCTCTTATGTTAATCGGAGTCAGGAATTTCTTTAAGCCATTCATTCTAAAACCAAATCCTAACTTTCCGACGCCAAAAAGTGTCAAGGATCAACGATCGATGATAAACCTACTCAAGTTCTCTCATATCGGCTCTCTCGAAAAAGTTCCGATACAGAAAACACATCGGTGATCGAAGATAACTTTATCACGTTCGAAATTTTTGTTGTGATCCTTCTAGATTTTCCCCGATCCCAATAAACTACATCGAGCATCAACTATCAGTGATTTCTTTACGTCCTTTGTTAATTTCTATCTTCCTCGTATTTCACCGATGCCGAAGGGGATCGACTATCTCTCAAACCTTTATGCAAATAACTAACGCAAACCAAAACTGCCTTCTGTCGATGCCAATGAGGATCAATGCTTGACGAATATTATTTTTTGTGTGGTTTCTTTACTTACTTAAATTCTTTCTGACATTGAGCCTGAGCACGTTAGGTGTAGTGTTTGGCTACCGATTTTTAATTCAGGTATTAAGGTATTTTAGTCATGAAGTTTCATAAGTTCAAACAAACCTGAATAGGTGATGAGAGTCATGAAAACAAACAAATATAAAACATTTCCCAAAATGAAATCAAGTCAGACAGTGAAAAAAAAAAGTGGTACCCAAAAAGTGACAAAAATTTGATAAGGCTTTTTAGGGTGTGTTGAGTGCTCAACACACTGGTAATAGAAAAAGGAGAGAAGTTAGGTAAATTGTATTTATGTACTGGTAATGTTGACTCTTCTATTTATTTAGATTTTATAGGAGTGGATACAACATTGTGGCATCATAGGCTTGGAAACATGAGTTAGAAGGGGATGCAAATACTTCACAAAAGGAATGCTTTACCATATCTTAAACAAGTTGATTTGGATTTATGTGAGAACTGTGTTTATTTTTATTTTTTTGATTTCTAGTTTGTTCGTGACTTGCGGGACTAGCCTGTGGTTTGAGAAAATACAACTCAAAGGCATCTAAGCCATCAAAATCACCTGGGGATTGCACTCGGCCTGAGCCACACCAACCCTTAACATGGCTAGATTTTTTGTCCCCGCAAGTTTCGAACCGGTGACTTTAACATCACAGAGTTCCTTAACAGTACACTCTGTCACCAAGTGTCCTACACCTCAGGGATGTGAGCACTATGTTTATGGAAAACATAAGAGAGTCATATTTCTCATATTTAGAAAGGAAAAGAAGAGTGAAAAGTTAGATCTTGTGCAGACAAATGTCTCATGTATCATTTCTTGGTGGCTCTCGTTATTATGTTACTTTTATTGGTGATGCAACTAGAAAAAATTGGGTTTATTACGTTCAAAAAAAATCTGATGTTTTTGACACTTTTAAGAAATGGAAATCTTTGGCTGAGAATGAGACAAGAAAAAGGTTGAAGTGTCTCAGATCAGACAATGGAGGTGAATAATGAAACAAGGAGTTTGATGATTATTGTTCTACCATGGGATTCCTAGAGAGAAGGAAGCTCCAAGAACACCATAAGAAAATGGTGTGTCAGAAAGGATGAACATGTGTTCACTAGGCAAAGACGTGTTTATGAAGACACATTCCCTTGAGTTGGAATTCAATGGAAGGGAAAGTGAAATATGAACCTCATGTTGAGATGACATTTGTTGAAGATTAAGCAATGTATTTCAAAGTGTACATATCATATGCATAGCATCAATTCAACTTGTTTCATGTTCCTTCTGTATTCTCCTAAATGCATTTGTCATAGATTTGTCAACTTTCATCATGTACGAGGAATAGTACAATGTTGTAGCATATGCGTTGAGAACATATTGTTCATCTGTATTTGCATACCACATATTTGGAATGTCCTTGGTGAAACTATTATTACAAATATGTGATTCTTTTAATTTTAGGAACATTATTGGTTGTTTTAATGTAGATTGTAGTACTTGGATGTACATCGTTACAAAGTAATGGTCTAAAACTCTTTCGAAGAATGTGTCATCGTGACATATAATTTTATTTAAGGCGTTAATTTTATGTCTATAGTAACGAGTACATGTTATTGGGTCTTTCCTTATGAGGTAGTCAATATCGGTGACTTCCAATGTATCAGTTTGCTGCCTCTTCTTTATATTTTTGTGTAGCTTGTTTAGTGTAGTCATCAATGGATTTCATCGATGTTCTTCACTTGTAAATGTAACAAAAAAAGGTTGGGCGCCCCAATTGCCAGATCATTGCAAATAATGTCTTCTTGATTTGTTGCAAGTGATTAGA